>BLSH010043858.1:44030-55428 GCA_018402905.1 Glandirana rugosa
AACATTTTCCTCAAGTAGGTTACCTATGAGGATCAGGTATCTCCCCTCTGGGTCCTTGATCTCTTTAGAGAGAACGAAAGGAGCTGACCTATGGAATCCAATCAGGACCCCTCTCTGTTTGGAGGTTGCAGAGGCTGTGAAGACCTGGGGGTATGACTGATGGAAAAACTTGGGGGTAGATTTCTGAGAGAAGTGGGTCTCCTGCAGGCACACTACGTGGGCATTTAGAGAGGCGAGGCTCCGGAAGGCCTTAACGCGTTTCTGAGGGATGTTTAAACCCTGAACATTCAGGGTTAGTATGTTTAGGGGGGCCATTTTAATAGTGGGAGAATATGCCAAGCAATAATGATTCGGGGGGGGGGGTTACCTGAGCTCCCCAGGGTTGAAGGGAGGGGGGAGAAGGAGGGAAGGAGAGAAAGGAAAGAGAGAGGAGTAGCCAGTGGTGAGAGGTGATGGGATGTTAGGAAATATCAAGCCTGCAAGGTTCTTGTAGGGTGAGCGAGAACTGGTAGTCCTACCAGGCGAGGGAAAGTCCCTGACCTGGTAGGAGGGTTTGCCCAGAGGACCTATTGCTAAGTAATCCAAAAAGGGGCGGAACGGCAGGAACCGCCTGTATAGTCAGATTTGGGGATAGTAAAGGAAACCAACGGGGGGGAGAGCGGGGCCTTAAGGGGCTAGGTTGCACAGGTCGCTTCTGTGCAGGGGATGTAGTGCGCCCTAGCTTGGGGGTCAGTGCAGCACAACTCAGGGCAATAAGCATCCTGAAAACCGAGGCAATCTTAGCAACAACAACAACATATCCCCCCAGCCCTAGACACTCTAAAATGAACAGGAAGGGCATGGTAAGAGCAAACGAAAAAGGAATGGGAGAAAGAGAAACAGAATGCTATGGCTCGCGTCCAGCGGCTCCTCTGCCTCACTTCCCTAGGCTGCACTCCCGGGACTACATGTCCCTTGGGAAAAGTGGCCTAGGTGCGATGATCTGAGATACCACGGGGGGGCTCAGTGCAATCGAATGTACCTGAATCCTCAACTTTCCAAGATGGGCCCCATGGGGGAGATCTCAGAAGGAGAGTGTCCTACGACTAGGTATAGGCGGTTAAAGGATATGCTTATGCCAGGGGGGTGAGGCGAGTCTACAACTGGAGGGCAGATCTGCAAGTCCCCGGGCTATGGGTACCCTGATAACAGAGGAAAACTTAACCGCAGCCAGTCTCCCTCACAATGGGCAAACAATGGTTAACTGAAAACAGAACATGGTAAACACAAACGTAAAAAGGGAAAGAAAAATAATAAATTGGGCGTCCAGCAACTGTTCACCCTCACTGCCCTGGGCTGCGCTCCAGGGGCTTCATAGCTCATAGGGGAGGAAGTCAAATCACAACGTTCTGAGGTGTTGGTGGAGGCTCGGTTAAACCAAAAGTTTGTGGTCTGCCAGCTTTCCAAGATGAGCCCCTCAGGGGTGAACTCAGGGTGTGAGCATCTTGTATCCGGGCATTAGTAAAGTGGGGAGTCACCTCTAGGGGTCAGAATTGGTTTACTTCTGTGGGCCCAGTCGATGCTGTGGAGGCGGGAAAGAGGCCGGCCAGTGGACATAGCAGTAACCAGGGTTCGGATAGGTTTCTCAGGCTGGTGGACTTCCCCGCCAGGGCTGGGGGTACCGCATGAATAGACTGGGGAGAGATCTAGGGGGGGCCAAAGAGGGTGGATGGGGTGTCCCGTGCACCTAAGGAAGTCCTAAAGTGTCTCAAATGGTGGAGGTACAGTGGTCCCAGCACGGAGGCTGGGGTAGTGGGTGGGCCAAAGTTTACAGTGGAGTAGATGGCCGGATCACTTGGATCTCCTGGAGTGGAAGGTGTGTAAATAGACAGGTGTTACCTTAGTCCATGTCTTCAGGAAGAGGAGCTGCCAGAGGAGAGGTGAGCCTGCTGCGCTTGTGGAGGTTGCGGTCGTCGGCTTCTGAGGTGGAAGCATGAGCTTCCTGAGGCAAGCTGGAGGCGGAGCGGCGTCTTTGGCATTGATCTTTCACGGAGGAAGGAGGGCCAGTCAGGTGTAGATCTTGCAAAAGAGACTGGAGATCTTCCTGAGACTTACAGAGATATTTATGACCCTTGAATGTGAATTTGAGGGAGAAGGGAAATCCCCATGAGTAAGGGATATGGTTATCCTGCAGGATTTGAAGCTGGGGCTTCATTGCTCTGCGCTTGGCTATGGTGGTGGGGGACAAATCCTCAAATATTTGGTAGTCATGACCCTGGAAGCGCAAGGTCCCCCTGAGACGAGCTGCCTGCATTAACTGCTCTTTGGTGCGGTAAAAATGAAACTTGATGACAATGTCCCGTGGGGGGCCCTCTTTATTGCGAGGAGCCAGGGTTCTGTGTATCCTGTCTATTTCAAGCCTCTTTATTGGGATGGATGGAGCCAGCTCTTGGAATAGGGCCGTGACTGTGGATTGCAAGTCTTCTACTGTCTCAGGGATCCCCCTTATGCGCAGATTGGACCTGCGTGCCCTATTTTCAAAGTCCTCTAATTGGACTTGCAATGATAGATTCTCCTCTCTGATAGCTTCTAGTTCATCAGCCTGATTGTGAATGGTAACCTCCAGCTCATCTACTTTCTGTTCCAGCTCTGCAGTGCGGTGCCCTAGCTCCCTGATCTCCTTAGTGAGGTGATCCGTAATCTGGTCTGAGGTCTGCTTGAGGGCCCTCTGGAGCATCTTCTCAAACTGCTGTAGGATGTCAGGGGGGCATGGATTGTGCATCTGAGACCCTCAGTGGGGTGGCAGGGGTATCGTAGTCTGACTCACCCTCATCTGGATGGGGTAGTGGTTTCATCCTTGGAGAGCGGTGTGTGAGAGGAGTGTCTGGCGCCATCTTGGCTGAGGCCCGCACTAGGACCTCACAGATCGTTTTGGCCTTGGGCTTCTGCTTGGGGTGTCCCAGGACCATCCCGGGAGTTCTGCCGTGTGCCTGGAGCTAATGGGCTGCCGCGGGGGCAGGATTCGGGTGGCGGGCTCCTATATATACGGCCGGGTGTCCCGCCAGATACGGAGCTCTACAGCGGTGCGTCCAACATGTAGAGCTTTGCGCATGAGCCTCCCTTTGAATATCTTTTTACATGCCTTTCCTGTTTTATACAGTTCAACTACCTTTTCTCTCAGATACTTTGCCAATTCTTTTTCTTTCTCCATGACTCAGAATCCAGAAACATCAGTGCAGCACTGGATGAAAGATGCAAGGGTCTGTCAGGAGTCCAGAAACTCATTGACCTTTTATACACCCACACTAATTACAAGCAAACAGATCACAGGTGAGAATGGTTACCTTTAGTAGCCATTCATACCCTTTGTGTCAACTTGTGTGCATGTTATCAGGCCAAAATCACCAGGGTATGTAAACTTTTGACAAAAAAAGTAATTTGGATAGTTTCTGTTGTCATTATAATTTAAAAAGAGTAAACACCGTTGATTGATAATAAATGGCTGCAGCCAAACACTAACCATGATTGAAAGAAACGTTTTGTGTTATCATTCATATTCTCTGAAAATGGCCAAGAAATCATAAATTCTGCCAGGGTATGTAAACTTACGAGCACAACTATACATAGGGAAAACCATACAGCAGAGCAGACAAACAGGGAGGTTGAGGCACATGTTAAACACAATATCACAAGCACAACACTGCAGGCTTGGCTGGTTTAAATCAGTTTGCAGTCCATATTCCCATTGCACACATTCCTGGTATAAGATCTTATGGTACTGGGTGCTGTAGTGACCGCCAACTGAATACTGGAACCTATACGATATATAGATATTCACCAGCACACCAAGGATCATCAATTTCATCCAAACACCTTTTTTATTCAAGACAGATCACATCACATAATGGTGTAGTGCTACATTTCAGAGCCATGCCGGACACCGGATGCATGCCTGATGAAGGCGTCCTGCATGGCTCTGAAATGTTGCACTATACCGTTTTGTGATGTGATATTTCTTGAATACAAAACATTTGGACAGGATTTATGATCCTTGGTGTGCTGGCGAAATATCTACATCATTAAATCAGGTTTGGTCTCTACCCAGAAATTGGCTACATCAATCACCTTGAAGGATAGGAAGAATGTATCAAGGGCAAAACCAGGATGCTGGAATAAGGGTTAGGAGTGCAAACGCTTCTGACAAGGTTTGACTTGCATCTTATGGGTGGAATTTAATAAATGGCCTACAACACTTTTCTGGAGTTATGACCCCCTTAAAATGACCTGTGCCTCAATCAAGAAAGCATTGCAACAGTTTCAGGTAGTTATCATTGCCATCACATTACCAAGAACTTATCGCTTTGGCTGTGACAGATTCAAAAAGAATTATCGCCCGCTTGTACATTAAGAAACTGGAGGTAATTATCATCAAATCCAAGGTCATTAGAACATGCTATAGTTATTAAGGAGGGGGTGTTAAGTGTTTAACTTTATTGTGTAGGCAGTAGTGTTTGCTTCATTGGTTGCTAGGGCACAAGCAGGCAGTGTTCTAACAACCAGTAGTGGCCCGTCCATTAGGGGTGCTTGGGTGCTGCCCCCCATCCATGCGTCCGGCCCCCTGATCTACATACAGGACACCGGCTGCATGGATTCCAATGGACAGAGTGTTTTTTTGAAGCACGTAATTTGAGCCAGAGACTCCAATAGGCTTTAAAAAAGGGTGGGCTTGGGGTACAGAGCACTGTGCTCTGAACCCACCCAGTTGTGTGACGATAGCGAATGATTATTCACTATTTTCACACTAAATCTCCTCCCTGGCTATCAGGAAACTGGTCTGAGACCCGTTTCCCAATTGGTCAAAATGTCAGGCGATCCTATTGGATACCTAGGAGGAGGAGAGAGGACGTGCATGGTGGAAACCATGGAAGAAAGGACACAAAGCTGTCGGGGGGTAGTGCCACGCCCCCGGGGGGGTGGTTGTTTGCCGCCCCCCAATAAAGAAAACCCACCAGACACCACTGCTAACAACCAATGAAAGGGGCAGGACACTGAAAGTGGGACGAGCATGATGGGGAACAACTAGCTGTCTATTAAGTCTGCCTGTTTTGTTCTTGACAGCAAAAGGCAGTGGGTAGCTATGGTATCTGGACTAAAACGTCACAGCCTTTGTTGGGTGGACAGGGAACTGAGAGACTAGTTTCTATCAGGTCCACCTGCTTTGTGATTGAAAGCACAAATCAGTGTGTAGATTTCATAGCTGTGGTTATAGAATCTGCCTATTGCAATGCTCTGTCAGTTACAGACAGAACAGATGGGGAACTAGTCTTTCGGTTCCCAATCAGGTTCTACCCACCACATTACAGAACTCCTTGGCCATGTGTCTGCCTGTGTTACAGGAGTAGTGGCTAGGGAGATGAGTTAAAAAGGCTGAGCCTGTAATTTTATCAGGCATTATTGAGCTACACTGTGTACAGTGTGTTCAGTATGGAAACTTCAGCCTCATTGCCACCTACTAAGACATATTTATGTACCTGTTCTCAACAGGTGCATGAAACAAACATTGACAATTTCAGGGCAGAGATGCAATGGAATTCTAAAGAATTTATGAATGCCACAGAAAGTGTTTAGATACTTTATACTTCAGGATGTCAGCATCACAAAGTTTAGTCCCTTCAACCTCTGTTTTGAAAAAAAAAAAACATTTTATTACGAAGCAATAAGAACACCAATAATAACCCTTACTAAATATAGCAAAGGGTATATAGCATATTTTAAAAAATCTTAGGCATTTCTCACCGAGAGAGCATTGTTATTTCTTATGTTCTCATCTCATACCCTATGGTGTGATTGATTAAATAGTAGAGATTAGTAAATCTCTCCAATAGATTCCCTATATATTTAAAAAGTTGGATTTTTAGTAAACGTGCGAAGTCTACTTATTAGATGCTATCCTACTTACAAGGCATCTTCCATGGTCTGTAACCTCATACAGGTGTGCATGCTGACACAATCACATCACCTATATGCGCAGAAAATTTCATCCGAAAAAGGATTTCCTGAAATCGCTGAATAGCACTCGGCTATGTGTGGTTTTCTTTTGGTTTTATCTCTTAAATAAATTGACTAATTACACTATGTTATAATACTGTATAACATTTTTGTATCACTGCTACAATAAAAGTGTTTAATTTACAGCATACTCATACAAACATACAGTGAATATAAAAAGTCTACACACCCCTGTTAAAATGTCAGGTTTCTGTGGTGTAAAAAATGAGCAAAGATAAATCATTTCAGAACTTTTTCCACCTACCACCCTAATGTGACCTGTAAACTGTACACTCATTTTAAAAAAAAACTGAAATCTTTTGGGGTGGGGGGAGTAAAAAAAATAAAAAAAATCAAAATATTGTGGTTGCATACATATGCACACCCTCTTATACTGTAACTGGGGATGCAGCTGTGTTCAGAATTAGGCAATCACATTCAAACTCATGTTATATATATGAGTCAGTACACCCCTGCCATCATTTAAAGTGCCTCTGATTAACCCCAAATAAAGTTCAGCTGTTCTAGTAGATCTTTCCTAAAATTTTCTTTTTCGCATTCTACAGCAAAAGCCATGGTCCGCAGAGAGCTTCAAAAGCATCAGAGGGATCTCATTGTTAGTCAGGAGAAGGTTACAAAATAATTTCCAAGGCATTAGATATACCATGGAACACAGTGAAGACAGTCATCATCAAGTGGAGAAAATATGGCACAACAGTGACATTACCAAGAACTGGATGTCCCTCCAAAATTGTTGAAAAGACTAGAAAAAACTGGTCAGGGAGGCTGCCAAGAGGCCTACAGCAACATTAAAGGAGCTGCAGGAATATCTGGCAATTACTGGCTGTGCGGTCCATGTGACAACAATCTCCCATATTCTTCATATGTTTTGGCTATGGAGTAGAGTGGCAAGACCTTTTCTTACGAAGAAAAACATCCAAGCCTGCCTAAATTTTGAAAAAAACACAAATGAAGACTCCCAAAAGCATGTGGGAAAATGTGTTCTGGTCTGATGAAACCAAGGTTGAACTTTTTGGTCATAATTCCAAAAGATATGTTTGGCGCAAAAACAACACAGTACATCAACAAAAGAAGCATGGTGGTGGCAGCATCATGCTTTGGGGCTGTTTTTCTTCAATTGGAACAGGTGCCTTATTTAAAGTAGAGGGAATTATGAACAGTTCCAAATACCAGTCAATATTAGCACAAAACCTTCAGGCTTCTGCTAGAAAGCTGAACATGAAGAGGAAATTCATCTTTCAGCATGACAACCATTCAAATCATACATCCAAATTAACAAAGGAATGGCTTCACTAGAAGAAGATTAAAGTTTTGGAATGGCCCAGCAAGAGCCCAGACCTGAATCTGATTGAAAATCTGTGGAGTGATCTGCAGAGGGCTGTGAGCAGAAGATGCCATCAGAACCTCACCGATTTGGAGTGTTTTTGCAAAGAAGGGTGGGCTAATATTGCCAAGTCAAGATGTGCCATGTTGATAGACTCATACCCAAAAAGACTGAGTGCGGTAATAAAATCAATAGGTGCTTCAAAAAAGTATTAGTTGAAGGGTGTGCACACTTATGCAACCGGGTTTTAGTTTTTTTATTTTTACTTCCCTCCACCTAAAAAATTCCATTTGTTGTTCAACTAAGTTGTACAGTTTCTAGGTCACAATAAAGGTGGAAAAGGTTCTGAAATTATTTATATTTGCCTCATTTTATTTACACCACAGAAACCTGACATTTTAACAGGGTGTGTAGACTTTTTATATCCACTGTATATATATTATTATAGTTCAAATACAGTAGTATAGCAAACATTTAAAACATAAAAAATATATATTAATATTCGTTAATAACATCTATTTTTTTAACATATAGGGTCATGTTGTATAAGGCAGTGAACCCGGTATTTAATTAATGCTCACTGCAGGTAAATGTTCCTATTGCTTGTTAGTAGTAAATCTGTTATTTTTATTATTGCCATTTGTTTTATTTTTTTATTTTACTTGAATTCCATAAAATGTTAAACCTATTGCACATTAGAACAGTGGACAAGAGGAGTTAAATCACAGACAGAATCATTTATCTGCTCGCAATCAAACAAAAGCAAACAATAATTAGAGAGTGCAGTGATATACACTGGCTAGATCAATGTTGCTTGTGAGAGCTTAGAATCTACAGTAATACATTACAGAAATTTTGCTGCTGCCTGAAGGAAAAATAAATAAGATAATAAAAGCTATCAGTTCTTCTGTTGGCTTAGCAATATATCCCAGGACTAGTCTTAGGGTGGCTTATATAAGAATAAATTAATCTATTGATGCAGTTCTTTGTTTTAACATGTGTATTTAAAATGACTATAGACAGGCTGTAACTAGAGCAATGTTCAGCATTGCAAGTACATTGAATAATATGGATGGGTAAGTATTTCTATTAAGATTTTTAAGTCATTAGCTGAATAGTCATTATTCATACTCATACTTACCTAAGTGGATGTTGTTTGTCCAGAAAGAAGTGGGCATTAATAGGTGTAGAGAATAGATACAAAATATTGAGAATATTGTAAGAAGGTATTGGGATATTCTGCTAAATGATGGAATATGAAATATGTTACCACCGAAACCTAAATTTGTGTACAAGAAAGCCACACATTTAAGAGATATTCTAGCTCCAGGAGTTATAGATCCACCCAACAAGCAAAATGGGAGATTATTTCTGCATTTGGTTGTTTTTTATCGATGTGGGAATTGTCTAGCGTGCAAGACCCCAGGGATATGTAGAAGTAAAATTAAAGAGTTCACAGCCACTGCTACTGGCCAAAAATATGCTAATAAGGATTTTATTTCTTGTACGTCTAAGGGAGTAGTCTATATGATGGAATGCTGGTGTTCTTTACAGTATATTGGCAGAACAGCTAGAATATTATCCATAAGAATATGTGAACACATTAATGATATTAAAATGGGGAAAAATCCAAGAGGATTTAAATGTTGCGGGGTGAAAAAAGTACACAACCATTGGAGCGGAGGTAATTTTGTTCGACATTTGAGCCAAAGGGAAACTTTCTAGATTCATGAGAACAAGGTTTTGGTTCCCCACGGCTTAAATGTCAATTTTGATCTTAACTGCTTTATAAGCAATAGTTAATAATTAGTGGAGCTGTCTTTGAATTTGAATTGTATTTGGTTTTAAGAATTATTTTAGTTTTTGTATATGTTTGTGTAATGTAAATTTTAATAAATTGTAGTAATTAGCAGGAACATTAAAAGGTATGTTGTCAAAGGCAATATGATAGGACTTCAGGAAGTATACAGTGAGGAAACTAAGTATTTGGACCCCCTGCTATTTTGCAAGTTCTCCCACTTAGAAATCATGGAGGGGTCTGAAATTGTCATCGTAGGTGTATGTCCACTGTGAGAGACATAATCTAAAAAAAAAAATCCAGAAATCACAATATATGATTTTTAAACAATTTTTTTGTATGATACAGCTGCAAATAAGTATTTGAACACCTGTCTATCAGATAGAATTCTGACCCTCAAAGACCTGTTAGTCTGCCTTTAAAATGTCCATCTCCACTACATTTATTATCCTAAATTAGATGCACCTGTTTGAGGTCATTAGCTGCATAAAGACACATGTCCACCCCATACAATCAGTAAGAATCCAACTACTAACATGGCCAAGACCAAAGAGCTGTCCAAAGACACTAGAGACAAAATTGTACACCTCCACAAGGCTGGAAAGGGCTATGGGGAAATTGCCAAGCAGCTTGGTGAAAAAAGGTCCACTGTTGGAGCAATCATTAGAAAATGGAAGAAGCTAAACGTGACTGTCAATCTCCCTTGGACTGGGGCTCCATGCAAGATCTCACCTCGTGGGGTCTCAGTGATCCTAAGGAAGGTGAGAAATCAGCCCAGAACTACACGGGAGGAGCTGGTCAATGACCTGAAAAGAGCTGGGACCACCAAGGTTACTGTTGGTAATACACTAAGACGTCATGGTTTGAAATCATGCATGGCACGGAAGGTTCCCCTGCTTAAACCAGCACATGTCCAAGCACGTCTTAAGTTTTCCAATGACCATTTAGATGATCCAGAGGAGTCATGGGAGAAAGTCATGTGGTCAGATGAGACCAAAATAGAACTTTTGGGTCTTAATTCCACTAAACGTGTTTGGAGGAAGAAGAATGATGAGTACCATCCCAAGATCACCATCCCTACTGTGAAGCATGGGGGTGGTAGCATCATGCTTTGGGGGTGTTTTTCTGCACATGGGACAGGGCGACTGCACTGTGTTAAGGAGAGGATGACCGGGGCCATGTATTGCGAGATTTTGGGGAACAACCTCTTTCCCTCAGTTAGAGCATTGAAGATGGGTCGAGGCTGGGTCTTCCAACATGACAATGACCCGAAGCACACAGCCAGGATAACCAAGAAGTGGCTCTGTAAGAAACATATTGTCAGGAAAGAAGAAGAACCCGTATTGCCGTACAAAGGAGCACGGTGCGCAGGCGCGTGCACGAAGGAACGGACGGCACGAACGTTCGTGCGCACGCGCGACTGGGAAGCGTGCACCCCCGTTCGTGATTATTCTTGGCGCCAAGAGGACTATTTAAACGGAACAATGACATGAGATCAATGCCGTGTGGTCTACAGCGTTCCTGTGTATCCTGTTACCTGTTCATCTGCTTTACCTGCTCCTTGATTACTGGCTTGATTCTGACACTGCCACTTGCTGCCTGCCCTGACCTTTGGCTTGCCCTGACGATTCTTCTGCCTGCTCCCTGGTACCTCTCCGCCCGCCTGTTGATGACCCGGCTCCTGTCTGACGATCCCTCTGCTTAACCCCTCAGTTCCTGTTCGGCCTGGCTGCTGCTTGTTCCAGTCTGTTTCCAGCCTTCTCGTCCAGCATCATCCGCTTGGTTCAGCCCCGCAGAGCGAATTGCCAGCTGTCTTCCGGAGTGTCTCCTCTGCTCCAGCTCGCTGCATCACCTGCCCTGCCAGCGACCATCGCACCTGTGTTCCAGTCAAGCACTCGTGCCATCCTGCACTCTTGAGCTTCCTGTCTACCATATCAGGGGCTCCTGAGTCAGGGTTGTAAGAGAGGCTGTCCTCGGCTATTGCAGACTCCACCACCAGGTACGTGACAGTACCACACGGCCATGTCCGAGTCTGCGCCAGGACCCTCTCCCATGGATGAACTTTGCCGCCATCTTGCTGGTCTTACGCAAGCTGTTAAAGATCTTCAGGAAGGCTACCATCACTTGGAGGAACGCGTGCAGAAACTTTCAGCACCAACTCTTTCCAACCCCAGTCAGTCCACGGTACCCTCCGGTTCAGCAGCCTCACCTACCATAGTCATGCTGCC
>BLSH010043858.1:65549-91552 GCA_018402905.1 Glandirana rugosa
TGTGTGTTCTGTCGATCTTCACTCATCGGTACGTCACTGTGTCCTTAGATATTCTCGTCCATCGCAACCGGTCACTGTGGCGTGTCCTTTGTCCGAGCTTTATGTGAACCTCTGTGTTTCCGTTTGAACGATCCTTGTAAGTTTATGGAATCGGATTCTGTTAATCGAACTTTTCCGAACTAATCGAACCTGTACGTCGGTTAAGTCAATTGTCGTCCTCCAATTTGATCAGGATTTGTGTATAAATACACACTTCGAGTCATATAGCAACAAAATATAATTCTATTTCATGGATGTAGGGACAAGTTATATCTTTATAAACAGGATACACTGTGGGTGAGTCGTCCTATTCTCACATAGGACAAATATTTCTATATTGAACAGGGATGTAGGTACTTTATCTTAATATAAAACAACGATATACTGAGCTTCACACATAAATATGTGTTTAGGACTAGTTTAACCTCCTGCTGTTAACTGAATTGGCTGCATGTCCAAGCTAATCAAGCCTTTTCAAGCTAATTGTCTTAGGCTAAGGTATTTGAATGTTCCTAGCAAGTTTGCCTTTGTGTCTCCAAGTGTATTTCGAGCCTGTTTCCTGTGCGGTGTCACTGGCCAACGCTACCTGCTCTTATAGATTCCTGTGTCACTGCATGGCTACTCACTTCTAGCTGTCTTGTGTGTCTTTGAGTATTTGTCCCCACTGTCTGTGTATTTTCAATGAACACACCTGTAAGTTTGAATTTTACTCCCTAACGTTTAGTGATCCCAGCACCTTAGCACTGCAAGGGATTAGCATTTGTCTATTGGCCCTTAGTTCTAGGTAGCTGTCTGCTTGTGTGAGTAAGAGGGCCGCAACCTGGGATCTGTCTGCAGCGCAACCCAACTCCACCTTCAGGAGCAATGGAGAAGACAAGACAGTTCCTTAGACTCTGCGCCTTGGTCCTTCTAAGGGCCCTCACCATTGGTGCATGTGCGGACATGCTGTGTTCTCCCCAGAGAGTACCATTAGGTATCCTTACTGTATTAGAATCCTTGTATACATCAACTGTATCTTGTGTACCTCACTTCCTGTGAACCCTAAACCCCAGTGCGGCAAGTGGTTCTTACTAGTATCTCGTTTCCTGCATACCTGTGAGGCCAGAACCCCAGTGCTGCACTATACTATTCTGTGATTTCCAAGTCTCTTGTCTCTGTACTTACATGTTCATGGTCAACTGTAGGTCATAGGCCCCCTTTGAGACAACCTATTGTTCATGACAAAGGTTTTCTTGAATTAAGAATAGTGTAGATAGTTTAATTTGGATGACAGTTGAATAACACATTATACTAAATGAGAATGGTTTCTCTTTGTAGTAAGATGTTTTTCTTTTCTTCTAGGACTTATTACCTCTAGAACATAGATTTACTTCGGCAGAATAAAATAACTCAATGGCTTTATGGGCATTTTTGTTAATGATCAAATGTTGGACTAACAATCTGAGTGACGCCATCTTCGAAAATATCCTCCTATCCTCCCTCATTCCTACATTTTATGACATCAACCACAAAAAGCACTGATGGAGAAAAGTACTTCTGAAGAACTTTGATACTTGTCATGTCAGCTGTCTGAAAAAGTCAAAGCTCAGTGTGCTATGATTGCAAAAAGATCTGGACACCTAGCGGAAGTTTCTTTACATGTGGACTGCGATGGTCCTGAAGAAGAGAATATTATGAATGAACATTGTAGGTGTTCCTAGGTGTTGCAGTGGAATCTGGAGTATGGAGGACTAGTTGTCAAAGTTACATTGGAGGAATCAACTAAAAAATGTGGCGTTCATACACTGTTAGACCAACTCATCGTTTTTAGATATTTTTGTTGCATTTATTTGTATTTTTTAAATATTTTGTATTTTTTAGCCTTGACAAAGCAAAATTAGATTTTTCTGCAGAAGTAAATTGGGTACATAAATCAGGAGAAATAAGAAGTAGAAAAAATAAATATTTAGACTAAGATTAGGTAGTTAGAGGGAGATGTCAGGGAATTTAGAAGGGATTGAGAAGAATTGTAATTTTGTCTGCCTTTCGTCAAAATGCCATTTATGTTAGGTTTTGTATGTGTTATGAGACTTAGTGTGCTTCACTTTCCCAATATCACTACCTCTAATATCCACATATAGTTGGGCCCTACACTGTTTAACTGTCACCAAAGGAATCTCTACACTGAATAGTCAAGAGAACCTCACTGTTCACAACTGATGTATGAGTTGCTTGTTATAGCGTTGTTAATATCAATCAACAAGATATATTATACTGTTAATTGGACTTGTATGAATGAGCCCACCAACGTATAGATGGAAAATGGTAATGTCAAAATCTCAGAATATGCATTACTAAACTTTTTAGATAGGCTAGGAAACCAGCTTCTAAGCCAAGGTTTGTTCCTTCCTCCTCATATCAGCACCTCCAGGATCCACATCTGGGTAGGCCATACGTGGCTTTAACTGTGATCAAAAGTAACTGTGATGTATAACTACCACACAGGGACAGCGAAGCAGAAACCGCTACATTGTGAATGGCAACCGACCCAAGGGTTCATTACAACTAGTGGGTGGATCACTTGAAATAGCAGTGATACGTTTCCGTAACTCCAATATAGGAAGGGACAGTTTTTTTTCTTTACTTTTTTTTGTTGTTTTTTTGTGTGGCAAAAAATTATTGCCAATAGGAGGGAATTGAGTGGGAAGAAGGAACAGCCATTTTAGGTATAAATCAAATATATATATTTGATATAAAGTACATTGGTGATAAAGCAGATGATGTTACATTTTGTATTTCCTTCCTATGTGAAAATGCCAGTTTAACTCTAGTTCCACACCCCCTAATTTGCAAGATTGTTATCTAGGCTTTGAAAACCTCTTGAACCAACATGCCTGGAAGGGACAAGATTATGCGAATGACCACATAGCAAAGAAGGTCATCAGATTCTCAAATGGACTTCAAAGAGTTTAGTTAGCTGGGTGCCACCCCTTTCAGAATGTATAAATTGTATTGAAATTGTAGCCAAAGCAGAACAATTCTTTGAGACCATTGCCATGTTCTTCATTGTTCTCCCTGACTGTGGCTAGCTACAGCCTTGTATAATAAATGTTTATTCTTCAATCTGGCTTCAGCAGTCAAAATGTTACTGAAACCTAAGAGAATGAGGTTTCTCCTACACTTTCTAGATTCATGAGAACAAGGTTTTGGTTCCCCATGGCTTAAATGTCAATTTTGATCTTAACTGCTTTATAAGCAATAGTTAATAATTAGTGGAGCTGTCTTTGAATTTGAATTGTATTTGGTTTTAAGAATTAGTTTTTGTATATGTTTGTGTAATGTAAATTTTAATAAATTGTAGTAATTAGCAGGAACATTAAAAGGTATGTTGTCAAAGGCAATATGATAGGACTTCAGGAAGTCTGTGTTCTGGAGTAGGATCAATTTGCTATTGAGTGGGAAAAGTGTGTCCCCAGTAAAATTCTATGATTCGTTTCTGGCTGCACTAGAAAGTGGAGAAATTCATGTTACTTCCTGTCAGTGCAGATCGCATTGTTTCAGATGTTTTCAGATTTCATTAGTAATTGCTGAGAGATCACCTACTGAGGAAGCCCAACAGAAGGGCGCAATGCATCTAGCAGGGAGGAGCTGAGTCTGTGATGTTACACCCCTGCCACGGTTGAGTCTAGAGTGGTGAGCTGGCTGTTCAGAGTATATACAAGCGTATGTTGTTTAATTTCCTGTAAGTGCTTTTAAATGAGTGGGGGGACAATAAAATGTTTTTATACAGAGAACAGTATGGTGTTACTTTTTTGTCCCATATGATATGTGGGAGAGGAGGAAGAGTCGGGAGGAAAGGCTGATTCTTAATATCTGGGGAGTGGAGTGAGGTGGTGGCTGTCTTGAGCATACAACTCCAGTCCAGGATGATATTGAAAGGTGTTTTATTATACAGCTGGAGGTAAGAAGGCATTACAGCTGGTGGTGGATTATTTGTCATAAGAAGTTTCATACATTGTTCACACAAGAAGCTTGATCACTTGTCTATAGAAGCACCGTGTGATGGACTATTTTTGATAGATTTGTTTGTTTTGGTTAGAACTTTATTTTTTAACTGTTGAGAGTGTTGTGCTTCACTACATAAAATTAACATTAATAAGTGTGGTCATTTGCTCACTGACAAGCTAGACTTTTGAATCAGTAGTGACAATACTGGTTGCCATACCTTCTTGCAATATTTTCATCCCACTGTTGTGCAAACAGGTACAGCCTACATGAGAGTGGCAAGCTTGCTTTGAATTTAGTGCAGTGTAGCATCATTGCCAAAAATAGTAAATGGTGGTAATGCACTGCCACTATAAGGGTATAGCCGTAAAATAATCTATAGTGAAGCTGCTGCTGCCACCTGTAGTGTTTCACACAAACTAAACCAATAATCAATATCAAATGAGGGTGTGGAAGCGCTGCTAACAAGATACAAGTGAATATAAATAAATTAAGAGATAATACGATATAAATCTTGTGGGCACGTCACTGTTTCCTCATAATCAAAGAGCTATAATAAGCCAATAATAGTAACCTTGACCATTAGTTGTGAATAACAGTAATGTTTCTGGTAAATGGACATAAGAAACCAAAGTGCTTCTAAAGTGCATCCAAAGCAATTTCATACAAGTACTGATAATTGTACAAACAAGCCAAAGTGCTTCTCATAAAGTGCATTCAAAACCATTTCATAAAAATACTGTTGAATGTGCAAACAATGCTATAAATAAAGTGCTGGTGCCATTGAGCAGTAAGATAAAAAGGCAGGCAAATAGTCTGAAAGTGGAAACAGAGTCTATAGACAGATAGGTGTGAGGGATTCCTTTCATATGAAAGATTTAGCAGTCCGCAGGTGGATGTACAAGCTGAAATACTGGCGTGCTTCCTTAGAAGAAGACCCTCACCTCTAGGAAAGACCCTGATGGGTCTGGTCTCACATAAGTGGTATTAATAATTCATGCAATAACATGATCACACTGTGTCCTCCACCAAGTAAAATGGATGCTCATCTCAGACTAAGACCCCAATGGGCCTAGTGGCACATGACTGAATCGATTATGTATCCGCCAGGCTGAACCTCTACATGTTTCACCACCTCACGTGGCTTCATCTTGAGGAGTAAGCTGAGCGGGGGTATCAGTGGTAATTTAAATAATCTTTATTTAAATTGCACTAAACAGCTGATTGTAGTCTGGCTAATGGGATCTGTGCTGTGTGATCGGGAGGATCGCACATGCGCAGTGGCCGCTTGTGAATGTACTGAGTGTGAAGACCAGAGACTAACCAAAAATGGCCACTGTGTGATGTCAGCAGTGTGGGATGCACATGCTCAGTCACTGCTTTGCTGTGTAAGTGTCGGCTTATTATAGCTCTTTGATTATGAATATAGTTGAGCGGACACCTGGATGTTCGGTTCGTCGGGTTCGGCCGAATTTCACAAAAAAGTTTTGGTTCGGTACTGAACTTGACCCGAACTTGACCCCGGACCCCGAATCCCATTGAAGTCAATGATGACCCGAACTTTTGGGCACAAAAATGGCTGTAAAAAAGTCCTGGAAAGGGCTAGAGGGCTGCAAAAGGAAGCAAAATGGGGGTAAGAGTAGGACAAGTGCCCTGCAAACAAATGTGGATAGGGAAATAACTTAAAATCACATTTAAAAAAAATGGAGGAGGAGGTGGATGTGCAGTAAGAGGTTGAGTAGGCCATGACCGTGGCGGTGTAGGTGGAAGTGGCGGTGGAGGAGGAGGAGGTAGCCAACACTGTTTTTTGTTTGTTTGTTTTTTTATTCTAATTGGGGTAGCCCCCAAAATATTGAGACATATTAAAAAAAAACAAGTATACCAATGGCTGTGTGAGGCCGGTCTAAATGTCTATTCTGCACAAGGTGCAGACAAGTCTTGTGGGATCCATGCCTGGTTCATTTTAATAAATGTTAGCTTGTCCACATTGGCTGCGCTTGTCTGTGATAACGCCCCCTGCCGTGCTAAACACACGTTCAGACAATACACTGGCTGCAGGGCAGGCCAGCACCTCCAAGACATAAAGGGCAAGCTCAGGCCATGTGGCCAATTTGGAGACCCAGAAGTTGAATGGGGCAGATCCATCAGTCAGAACGTGTAGGCATGTGCACACCTACTGTTCCAACATGTTGCTGAAATGCTGCCTCCTGCTAAGACGTTGCCTATCAGCTGGTGGTGCTGTTTGTTGTGGCGTGCTGCTGACAAAGCTTTTCCACATTTCGGCCATGCTAACCCTGCCTTCTGAGGTGCTGGCGGTGCCACAGCTGCGTTGGTGACCTCTTCCTCCTCCGCTGCCTTCGCCTTGTGCTTCCACTGAGCCCCCTGTGTCATTTGGGAATGCCCTCAGCAGTGCGTCTACCAGAGTGCGCTTGTAGTCGTGCATCTTCTGAGCACACTCCAGTGAGGAAATTAAGGATGGCACGTTGTCCTTGTAACGGGGATCCAGCAGGGTGGCCAACCAGTAATCAGCACAAGTTACAATGTGGGCAACTCAGTTGTCGTTGAGCAGGTACTGTAGCATGTAGTTGCTCATGTGTGCCAGGCTGCCCAGAGGCAAAGACAAGCTGTCCTCTTTGGGAGGGGTATCATCTGTGTCCTCCGTATCCCCCCAGCCACGCTCCAGTGATGCCCAGGAGCTGCGTTGGGTGCCACCCTACTGTGAACAGGGTTCCTCCTCCTCCTCATCCTCGTCCTCCTCATCCTCCAGAACTGTGCCCTGGCTTGAAATTTTTTTTACCTGGCCTATGCTGGTGCAGGAACCCCCCCTCCAAGCCACTTGTGAATGAGTGGCCTGATAACCGTGGAAATGACCCCTCTTCCTCCTCCTCTTCCTCCTGTGCCACATCCTCTTCCATCATCGCCCAAAGTGTTTTTTCAAGGAGACATAGAAGTGGGATAGTAACGCTGAGAACAGCGTCATCGGCACTGGCCATGTTGGTGGAGTACTCAAAAAACCGCACTATGGTACACAGGTCTTGCATGGAGGCCCACTCGTTGGTGGTGAAGTGGTGCTGTTCCGGAGAGCGACTGACCCATGCATGCTGCAGCTGAAACTCCACTATTGCCTGCTGCTGTTCACACAGTCTCTCCAGCATGTGCAAGGTGGAGTTCCACGTTGTGGGCACGTCGCATAGGAGGCGGTGAGTTGGAAGGCCGAAGTTCCGCTACAGTGCAGACAGGTGGGCAGCAGCAGGGTGAGAACGCCGAAAGCACGCCCAGACGGCCCACACTTTCTGCAGCAGCTCTGACATATCCGGGTAGTTTTTTTAGAAATTTCTGCACCACCAAATTCAGCACATGCACCAGGCAAGGGATGTGCGTCAAACCGGCTAGGCCCAGAGCTGCTACGAGATTTTGCCTATTATCACACACCACCAGGCCGGGCTTCAGACTCAGTGGCAACAACCACTCATCAGTCTGTTGTTCAATGCCCATCCACAGCTGGGGTTTATCCCACAAACCTATCAGTTTTAAAAAAGCCTGCTGTCGTTTCCCCCTGGATGTGCTGAATTTGGTGGTGAAGGTGTTATGCTGAGCGGATGAGGAGGTGGTAGAGGAGGAGGAAACGCAGTAGTAGGAGGAGGCGACAGGAGGCAAAGCGAAATGCCCTGCAATCCTCGGTGGCGGAAGGACATGTGCCAAACGGCTAGCTGCCTCAGGCCCACCCGCCACTACATTTGCCCAGTGTGCAGTTAGCGATATATAGCATCCCTGCCCATGCTTACTGGTCCACGTATCAGTGGTTATGTGGACCTTGCCACAGATGGCGTTGCGCAGTGCACACTTGATCTCGTCCCCGACTTGTTTGCGCAGGGAAGGGATGGCTCACCTGAAAAAGTAGTGACGGCAGGGTACCACGTACTGTGGGACAGCCACCGCCATCAGGTTTTTAAACTGTCCGTGTCCACCAGGAGGAATGACAGCATTTCAAAGGCCCGGCATTTTGAAATGCTGGCATTCAGGGCAAGGGATCGCGGGTGGGTAGGGGGGTTCTTCCTCTTTCTCTCCAGTGTTTGGGAGATGGAGAGATGTACGCTTCCATGGGACCGTGTGGAAATGCTTGGGGATGGTGGCGGACATGATGGCGTTGCTGTCACATGGTCTGTTTGCTGTGTGGCAGGTGACACTGGCACTCTATAGGTGGAGGAAGAGGCAGAGGCAGCAGCAGAAGAGGAAGCAGGAGGAGGCGAGATCTTTCTTGGATTTTGAGGTGCTTATTCCACTGCAGCTCATGCTTTGCATGTAGATGCCTGGTCATGCAGGTTGTGCTCATTTTTAGAACCTTTATGCCTCACTTCCGGCTCTCATTGCACAGTGTACAAACCACTCGAGTTTTGTCGTCAGCACATTGTCTGAAGAACTGCCATGCTGGGGAACCCCTTTGATCTGCCTTTGGTGTGCTAGGTCCCTGGGTGCGGTGGGTAATAGCAGGCGTAGTGTCTAGGGGATGGTCGCTTATCTTTTGCAATCTGCTTCCTCTTTTGCTGTGCTGGTGCCTCTGTGCGACCATAACCTCTTCCTCCAAACTGCACACGTCACTCGCATGACCTTCATTCCATGTGGGGTCAAGGACCTCATCATCCTCCACATCATCTTCCACCCTCCCTTCACCACTGCTCTCCTTGTCAGTCTGCACACTGTGGAAAGTTGTCACCTTTGTTTCATCATCATCAGAGACGTGCTGCGGTGGGGTTTCCATGTCCTCATCCTGCAACAGAAGTGGTTGGGCATTGGTGCACTCAATGTCTTCCACTTCTGGGGCAGGGCTATCTGGATGGCCCACAGAAAGCACACCAGCAGAGTCATCAAAAGCATAAGAGACTGCTACATGACTTGGGGCTCAGACTGCTTGGCTGATTTACAAGGGGCTGAGGTGAACGACAGATGGCCATGGGGTTCAAGTGCCAACTCTGAGCTTTCATCAAGGGACCGGGTGGAAGACAATGTGAAGGAACTGGAGGCATTGTCAGCCACCCAATCTACTATCGCCTGTACTTGTTCTGGCCTCACCATTCGTTGAGCGGCATTCGGGCCTACCATATAACATTGAAGGTTCTGTCAGCTACTCACACCTGAGGAAGGTGTTTCACTTGTGCTTGTAGCTGGCACAAATTGACCATGTCCTCTCCTTGCAACAGGAACTTCACCAACACCACCAACACCAGCAGCATCATGACCACGACCATGACCACGTCGCTTATTTGACGCTCTCCTCATTCTGGAGGCAAACGTACTATGTAACACTATTTATTAATACAAAAAAAAGAATAATAAATTACTCTTTTTTTTTTTGGAAAACAGCAACGTAGACACACTTTTTATTTTTGTGCAAGAAATGCACCGCTCACACCAGCAGCAGGAACCTCTCCCTACACCAATATGAGATGATTTTTGAAAAATAATCTGTCCCTCACAGGAGCAGCAGGAACCTCTCCCTCTAGCAATATGAGATGATTTTAGAACAATAATCTGTCCCTCACACCAGCAGAAGGAACCTCTCCCTATAGCATTATGATGAAATGATTTTAGAACAATAATCTGTCCCTCACAGTAGCAGCAGGAACCTCTCCCTCTAGCACTATGATGAGATGATTTTTGAAAAATAATCTGTCTCTCACAGGAGAAGCAGGAACCTCTCCCTCTAGCAGTATGGGATTATTTTAGTACAATAATCTGTCCCTCACAGGAGCAGCAGGAACCTCTCCCTGTAGCACTATGATGAGATGATTTTAGAACAATAATCTGTCCCTCACAGGAGCAGCAGGGACCTCTCCATCTAGCAGTATGAGATGATTTTACACTAATAATCTGTCCCTCACAAGAGCAGCATGAATCTCTCCCTGTAGCACTATGATGAGATGGTTTTAGAACAATAATCTGTCCCTCACAAGAGCAGCAGGAACCTCTCCCTCTAGCACTATAATGAGATGATTTTTGAAAAATAATCTGTCTCTCACAGGAGAAGCAGGAACCTCTCCCTCTAGCAGTATGGGATTATTTTAGTACAATAATCTGTCCCTCACAGGAGCAGCAGGAACCTCTCCCTATAGCACTATGATGAGATGATTTTAGAACAATAATGTGTCCCTCACTGGAGCAGCAGGAACTTCTCCCTATAGCACTATGATGAGATGATTTTAGAACAATAATCAGTCCCTCACAGGAGCAGCAGGAACCTCTCCCTCTAGCAATATGAGGAGTGATTTTTGAAGAAGGAATGTATGGGGTATGGGTGTCCCACTAGCACCCAGGCACCATAACTAGAATAGGCATGGACTATTAAGAAATCTTAAAACAATTTATTTGAAAAATATGACATACAACAACACACTATAAAAAATACAGCATTGGGTACAAGCTCCAATAATTTTTACATCTGATGCCTGGAGTGGTCCCTAACAAGGGGTACCACCGGCCCTTAGCATGTAGGCTGTGGATGGTGTGAGGCTCTCGACCGGTTTCGCTGGGATTCCGCTTCTTCAGGAGATTTAAACAGCATACAGCTATATTGTTTTAAAAAAACTATGTATACACAAAACATAATGACAGAGCATTAGTATTCACAAAAAAAGAATAGGTAAGACTGGGAACAATCAAGATATAAACTTACCCACAATGATCACAGCCGAACACAAAGGTCAAGAGTGCGCCCACTGAGGGGCTATCCCCCCACGGCGGACATGGGGGACAAAGGGAGCTGTGTAACTAAATTAAGAAAAGATTGGTATAATTCAATCAGTCAGAGATGCCAAAAAAGGCATGTAAAGAGGTAACCTCGTGGTGGAAATGGGAAGGGTGCTGAAAACGAAGGGGGGAGAGGGGTGGAGGAGAAGAAATGGAATTAGAAGGAAAAACTGGAAAAAATGAAAAGGGGAGAAAAAAATGGAAAAAAAATGATGAGCAGTAAAAAACAAAAATAGAACAGGAAAAGGGAGAACATAGCAGAAAGGAAGGGAAAAAACGAAAACAACGAAAAAAAAAAAACGAAAAAAAACGAAGAAAAGGAAAAAAACGAAGAAAACGAGGAAAACGAAGAAAACGAAAAAAAACGAACTCATATGATCCGAAAAGTATTCCATTTCTGGATATCAGACTAGTCATTAATGATCAACATCAAATTGAGACAGATCTATACAGAAAGCCCACTGCAGGCAACACCCTCCTGTATGCGTCTAGTGCACACCCTCGTTCTCTTGTACAAAGCATTCCATATGCCCAGTACTTACGTTTACGGCAGAATTGCACTAGAGACAAGGATTTCCTATGCCAGGCTACAGCCCTCCGACAACGATTACTAGCCAGAGGGTATACACACACCTCTCTCAGGAAAGCCTTTAATAAGGCTTATTCACAATCTCTCAATTCCCTACTTTTTAGACGCCCCAGGCCTAAAACACGGGAGACAGTGGGGGTGGTCACCCTTTACTCTGCCCATCATAGCTCACTGTGGTCTGCCCTGTCCAAACACTGGAACCTCCTTGCTGAACACCATATCCTGAAAAAATATGTTCGTTCCACCCCGGAACTAATTTTTAGGAGAGCTACCTCTCTTCGGGACATACTCACTAGTAGTCATTACCAAATTGCCTCCACATGCCTTTTGGGGCCCCGGGGCACGTTCCGGTGTGGAGATTGCCCCAGATGCCCCTGGGTGTTGGAAGGTACTTGCTTCGAACTTCCCAATGGCCAGAAATTTTCACCCTCATTCCATGCCAATTGCGGAACTAGGGGTCTAGTGTACCTTATGGTTTGCGAATGCGGTGCCTTTTATATAGGCAAGACCATACGTGAGTTTAGACAGCGTATCGGGGACAACCTCTATGTCTCCTATGGTGGTAAACTCACCACCGTGGGTAGACATATTGATCTGTACCACCGATATAAAATTAAAATGGTGAAATTTTTGGGGGCGTGGCTTGCGGAGCAAGGTGGCGGACGTCTCTAGGAGAAGCTCCGAGTTAGAGAGAGAAAATCCTGGGCAATCCGAGGAATACGTGGTCAGGTGAGAGAAAAACACACCAGATCGTGTTTCACAACACCACTACAAACACAATCATCCCACCATTTACGGTCTAAAGCCCGAGGATCATCCAGTAAAAATACACTGGCGCCCACACTGCAGCGCGGTCTACGCCGCAGTAGGCCCAAACTAGACCCCGGGCTAAATTTGTGAAGCCTCCGGACAGGAACGCTCACACCGACGAACGGGTAACCCAGGGAAGGACACACATTACCTAAAGAGCCCATCCAGCACTCCCGATCAAGGGGCTATCAATACCTAGCATTACCTAGCCTCTGGGATTGTCTCCGGTCCTCCTTTAAACCCGCGCGCTGGAATCCGTGGTCGGGTGAGAGAATAACACACCAGATTGTGTTTCACAACACCACCACGAACACAAACAACCCACCATCTGCGGTCTAAAGCCCGAGGATCACCCGGTAAAAGCTCACCGGCGCTCACACCGCCGCAGTAGGCCTAAACCAGACCCCGGGCTAAATTTATGAAGCCTCCGGGCCGGAACGCTCACACGGACGAACGGTTTACCTTGTGAAGGACACACTTCATCTAAGAAGCCCATTCAGCACTCCCGATCAAGGGGCTAGCAATATCCAGCAATATCTAGCAACCTCTAGCCTGTCAGATCGTCTCCGGTCCCCCTCAACCCCGCGCATCGGGACACTGAAATACAGCCTCATTGTGAACACCATCTAATCTCCCATTCCTCTTACCCACTAAGGGAGAATTTCCAGCATAATCCATCTCTATCCCCAGCCATCATAACATTCCTTCTATAGTACACTGCAGCACAGCAAAGAAGCAGACAGTACTATATACCTAGACCAGCGGCCATCTTGGGACTCCCATTCTCTCAACCCTTAATATAAAACGTGATGTCCCTTCATTAAAAGCCACCCGCTAGGCACTACACGGTCCAAAACTATTACAACATGGGCAAACCACAGAAACCCAACTCACAATCAGGATCACAGGCCAGATACCAACGTCTGACTTCTGGTTCTTCCTGTCCTGATATTGCTGACATTTTCAAAAATCAATCACAGAAAAACAGGAACACTACAGAATCAAAAACTCTCCCTGCACAGGACTACACCGATGAGGAAGATTTTGATAACGAGTCATTAGCAACCTCAGAAAGATCCCACAGGGGCACAGTGAATTTAGACCAACCCCTAACCTACAGAGATATGACTGAAATTGCTACAGACATAAAAAAATCCTTCTCCTCAGCAATAACGGAACTCAAAGCAGATCTATTTATGCTGACTGAACAACTAGCCACAAATGAAAAAAAACGGCAAATAAAGAGATAAAGCTATAAAAAGGCTAGAACAAGTCACCACCAGCCATTCACAGCATTTAATTACCTTAAATAGGCAAATGGAGGACCAGGATAATATAGGGAGAAGGAGGAACATCCGGTTACGGGGAATCCCAGAAAATATAAATGCAGATGAGATTAAACCAGTCCTCACTTCTGTCTTCAACAACCTGCTAGAAAGACCCATGGACTCTACTATAGAGTTTGAAAGAGCTCATAGAGCTCTAAGACCCAAAGGTCCAGACACATCACCACCGAGAGATGTAATCTGCTGCCTCAATAGTTTTCCCTTAAAAGAAGACATATTAATGAAGGCAAGGCAAAATGATCAAATTCTATTCCACGGGGGGCCAATACAACTCTTCCAAGACCTATCCCCCATCACCCTGAAAAATAGGAGAGCAGTGATACCCATCTTGGAAATACTCAAGGAAAAAAAGATCCCATATAGATGGAAATTCCCCTTTGCCGTACAGATCACAATTGAAGGTCGACAAATCCTTCTACGCACACCTGATGACCTACCCCTCTTTTGTGAAGCAATCCATTGCGAGACAATAGATCTACCTGAATGGTACCAAGAATTCCGCATACCTGCAAACCCTGCAATACCAACACTTACACCTGGAAGCACTCCTCAGAAACCACCCTACATCAAGGGGAAAAAACAGAAACAATATGAAGGATTCAACTCTGGCACACCAGCTCCAAAAACCCCCAAGGTCAGAGATAACAGACATTAATCTTCATTCAAATTCAAAAACTGACTAACAGACAAGAGCCTAAATTTAAATTGGAACTCCTGAAACCATAAAAAGCTCCAACATCAGCATCCTAAACACATAATACTCTCTCTTCCAGGAACACAAAAAATGACCTGAATAGTTTACACTTCTTACATTCAACAACAAGACACACCAACTTGAAACTCCTGGGGAAGAAGAAATATTGAAAGTCTAAAGTAATTCAAATGACATCAATATGTTTGTGTTTTCTATTTTCTTCACATTGTTCTTTTAAAACAGGTCCTGAACATTGTCTCATACAAAGGCCATCTAGTAAACAACACAAAGACTCTCAATTCGAAATGACAGAACTCTCAGTACCAGGATCTCTCCTCACCAAAAGGTAATCCTCTTAAAAGCTGTATCTCATAACATCCCTCGAAGCTGAACCATCATTCATGATATACAAACTCTGTTCAGGACCACTTCTATCACTAAGCTGATTATCAAATCCTGAAGAACTTTACGTTTAAAGCTTGATTGCTTGTGTTTTTGTTTTTCTTTTAGTTTTTTCTCCCCAGTTGAATACCAACTTTTGTTGCAAACATACTAATGTTATAACCCCCACCTGACGTTGAATTCAAGAGGGGATTTGGCACCTCACCTGCCCTGGTAAACATCTGACAAACAGGTCAAAAGAACTCGCAATAATAGATGCACACCCGGACTAATATTTTAAATCCGGATGTTGCTTGAGAAGACCTTACGGAGAGGCCCCGGGCAGATGGGGCGCATACCTATCATATCTGTTTTTTTGGGGTTTTTTTTCCAATAAGAGTTTTATTAGAAATAATGGGTTACAAAGGTGGTACAGAGTAATGAAATATCGCCGGTAGGTAGCGTCTTACATCGGGACCTTATATCTTAGGTTCCAACAATAACTGAAGATAATGATACAGTAGGTAAATAGGATCAAACAAGATTTTAGGAGAGAGAAGCGGTATACTTATGGTCGACTAACAAGATAACAAATATATCACTTATTACCTGAACGTCTCGCAGTCGCCTGAACTCACATCCTCAGAACGCAAGTCGTCCGAGTAGATCAAATTAAGTTCATGTATATTAAAGGAGTTAGAGTTAGTCTCTTGTTAGATGTTTGATTGGGGTGTTAAGATGTAGGAGTGAACTGAGCCTGTAATGTCATCTATCTCTTTTCCCTTAGCGAGAAAAGCTTACTTTAGGGTGATTTTATGTTTAGTGTCCCAGATCGAAGGTAAATTGGCATATCTCATTGTGTAAGGGAAGGTGGGGTGAGGGGGGGTGGGGGGGATAACCCGAAAGGAAGGGATGGGAGGAGGGAGATCAGGAGGAATGCGGAGGTGGGAGAGAAAGGAGAAGAAAAAAAAAAAAAAAAACAACGGGGGGTTATTCGTCTTGTCTGTCCCCACGGCAGCCTAGAAGGGTTGTAAGGGTTAGAGTCTTGATAATAAAAACGGTGGAATCGTTTCGTGTTAATGGTGGCTATATCCTATCTGGTCGTCATCCTTGAGTGTTGAGGAGGAGCCCCCGACTTCTGTCCCTGTTTGGGGTCGGGGTTACCTCCCTTCATAGAGTTGGTGAGGCATAAGGGAGTATAGGTGTATGTGTGTTCCAGAGTTACTGAGGGGTATAACCTCAGATTAGCGTGTTCAAAGAGGTGGGTCTTGTTAGTTCCTTATATCTGTCTGTAGATAGAAAATGTAGCCAGCATGCCCATGTGCGGGTATATTTGGTAGGTGTGTCTTTAGCTGTGTGAATTAGTTCTTCCATTTCAGCTGTTTTATTAATGCGTTGGAACCATTCCAAAACTGTTGGCACATGCTGAGACTTCCAGTGTCTTGGTATGCACAGTTTCGCAGAGTTAACCATGTGCATGGCGAGAGATTTGCAGTACAAGTGTGTAGGGATTGGGAAATGGTGAAGTATTAAGTGAGCCTATCATATCTGTTTTATAGATTACAATTTGTTAAAAGGTTTCACTTGGACACATGAACATTTTGTCTATAACGTTTAAAAATTGGTTTATGAAGGGTACCTACTCCACCCACCCTGTTAAAACACACATTAAGTTCCCGAAAGCTGTAATTATCCTAACCGACAGCATAACTAGATTTCTTAAAACACTATTCCGACCAACGCATTACAGAGTCAATAAATACGATGCCCTATTACAACTACATTATTAATAGGACTGTGTAAGTGCATACAATGGACAACCACAGTTTCAGCTTAAAAAACGTACGAACAACCGAAAACAATAATCTAATAACATTTTAACACTCCACACCGACTGCTCTACTTCCACATCCCTCCCCATTAGAACACCAAATACTTTATATCAGATAATTCCACATCACTTACAATTCTAAATATCTAAGTATCTACTGAATCTGAAACAGATTCAGGAAATTACTGATACAGTCAATCTACTTCTTTCCCCTCTACATCAGCCTAACAAACTTCATCAACTTATACCTACCTCTTTTTATCCTAAACAAACACTCAACAACAAACGGAAAAATAACTTGACATGGTTTATTCAAACTTAGGGAAGAACCCCACCTTAATATCACACAATGTCAACGGTCTCAATACCCCAGAGAAAAGACAGAATATCCTTAAAGATCTCAAAAAACACTCTCCCCAAATTGTGTTTCTGCAAGAAACACACTTCAAAGGCCCTCGAACTCCCAAAATGACCAACAACTTTTTCACCAAAGAATATCACTCAGCAAATCCTTTAGCCAAAACAAAAGGTGTTTCGATCCTACTAAGTAAAAATTCCACATTCCAGACTCAATTCTTTCAGACCCAGACGGAAGATACATCTTTTTAAAATGCCAAATGGAAGGCATCCCTACCACACTAGCAAATGTCTATTTTCCAAATAAAGCCCCCATCACATTCTGTCAACTGATAATAGATGAACTAAAATCTTTTGCAGAAGGTCGCATAATACTAGGGGGTGACTTCAATATACCTTTAAACCCTCTATCTGACACATCGACAGGAAAAACAAGCATAACATACCACATCTTGAAAAAAATTAAGACTCTCTTCTATTCATTAACCCTAATCGACACATGGAGACTGTTAAACCCAAACGGAAGGGACTTTACTTTTTACTCAAACCCACATAAGAGATATAAAAGAATTGACTATATATTTATATCACAAAGAGATATCCCATCCCTCCAGAGAGCCAACATAGGCAGCATTCTACTCATGGATCATGCCCCTATCTCAATTCAATTTAAATCAAAGACATATACTCCTAAACCATTTAACTGGAGACTTAATGCCTCTCTCCTAACCGATCCCAACATTCATACACATATCACAAAGACAATAGCTGATTACTTTCTTACCAACACTTCACCAGACATGCCACCCCTAACCATATGGGAAGCGCACAAAAGCGTTATTAGAGGAGAACTCATAAAATGGGGCTCAAGGAAAAAAAAGAAAAGGAAAATCAAATCACCAATCTAATAAACAAAATTTCCACCCTTGAGAAAACCCATAAACAAACACTGGCTAATAAGGTCGAACACGACTTACTTAATACAAGAAATGAACTACAACATATTCTAGACAAAAAAATTAAAAGATCACTCTTTTTCAAAAGAGATATCTACTATGAACACGGAGACAAAAGCAGTAAATTTCTAGCTAGATCCCTGAAAGATGCAAAAATAGCTAACAACATGCTTAGTATACACGACAAGAAGGGCAAAGAGACATTCGACACCGCAAAAATCGCCCAAATTTTTCATGAATACTATACAGAGCTTTATAACATTCCAGCCCAAAACAAACCACACAAATTGAGAGACACAAGAGAAAATATCATCAAAGAATACCTGCTTAACAGCAAATTACCCACGCTCCTACACCCAGACATCAATATTTTAGAAACTGATATCTCAGCAGAAGAAGTTTCCAACGCTATTAGAAACCTCAAACAAGGCAAAAGTCCCGGTCCAGACGGTTTCACCTCCCAATATTATAAAACATATGAATCCCTAATAATTAAACCACTAACAGAAGCTCTTAACTCAATAACCAAGGATAATAAACCATCAAACGATTTCCTTACAGCACAAATCTCAGTAATACCCAAACCCAACAAAGACTGCAAGAAATGCACCAACTACAGACCCATTTCTTTATTAAACCTTGACCTCAAATTACTTGCCGGGATCATGGCAAACAGACTAAGACCCCTACTATCTAAAATAATCGGCCCGGAACAGGTGGGCTTCATGCCAGGTCGCGAGGCCAAAGACAATATTATCAAATCCCTGAACCTAATACACAAAATTAGACAAAGCAAAACCCAGGGCCTTCTCCTGTCAACAGATGCGGAGAAGGCCTTCGACAGAGTGGCATGGGATTACATGTTTGCTACGTGCACACACATTGGTCTAGGAAACAAGATGATGTCTTGGATCAAGATATTATATGAAAACCAACAGCCAAAATCAAGATTAACAACTATTTATCGGACCCTATTCAGATTAAAAATGGCACAAGACAGGGATGTCCCCTTTCCCCATTATTATTTATCTTATCATTGGATCCATTAATAAGATCCATAAACGCTAACATTAACATAAAAGGATTCACAACAGACAACAGAGAATTTAAACTAGCCGCGTACGCAGATGATCTTCTATTCTTCATCACCACCCCTCATATCTCTATTCCCAACTTAAACGAATCCTTTCAAATTTTTAAATATGTTGCCAATTTCAAAATTAACAGTTCTAAATCCGAAGCTCTTAATTTGACATTGTCACCTGAAACAGAAAACCTAACTAAGCAGAATTGCCCATATAAATGGGAATCGACCGCCCTCAATTACTTGGGAGTAAAACTAACACCCAACCTGAAAGACCTATTCCACCATAACTTCATCCCTTTACGTAAAAAAATTGAACAAGACCTCAAAAAATGGGACACAAAACAATATTCTTGGTTCGGACGGGCAAACATACTAAAAATGACAATACTTCCAAGACTCCTCTACTTATTCCATGCCCTCCCTATTGATATTCCCCCAATTTTCTTTAGAAGACTGACCAAAGCTAAAAGGAACTTTATCTGGTCCCACAAAAAACCTAGAGTCAACCTAAAACTTTTGACCTACCCCAAAAACAAAGGAGGCATGGGGGTTCCTGACTTCCAAAAATATTACTTTGCTTCACACATCACCAGACTAATAGACTGGCATTGCCATACAAAAAACAAAGATTGGGTGAATTTAGAATTAAATTACTCAAGCTTTCTCACACAATTCCTCCCATGGTCATCACCTAAACATTACCCTAGAGAAATTAAATCCCACCCACTGATAAGTACCACATTATAAATATGCCAGAAAAACTTCAAATTACACCAACTCTCCTCCATCACAGGCCCTTTAACAGCAATCACCGGAAATCCGGACTTCCCACCTGGATCAGATAACACAAAAACACTTCATACAAAGGAAGGAAATCCGTTACTGGTCCTAAACTGCATCAAAAACAACAACCTAATTTCCCATCAAGCCCTCCAATCTACGCTTATAGGAAACAAACTCAATATCTGGACCTTTTTACAGATACACGACTTTATCCAAAAAACAAAAAAAACAAAACAAAAATGACATGATAAGACCACTAACAACATTAGAGAAAATCTGCTATGACCAAGAACCTCTTAAGGGAGCCACCTCATTAATGTACAAATGGATGTACCAACCACCAAATGAGTCAGTTGACAAATACAAAAGTATATGGGAACGGGATCTTGGTATTCATATATCAGAATCCCAATGGGAAAAGGCATGTACGTTTACCCATAAATGCTCCCTAAGCACCAGCATGCAAGAGCTATCCTATAAACTACACACTCAGTGGTATATTACCCCTGCCTGTATTAAAAGGTGGAAACCTCCGGCGTGGCCGTCCGAGCTCCAGCATGGACGCATAGTCTGCGAGCTCCGTCCGACCGTCGGGGAATAAAGCAAACACAGCCGCCGACAGCATAGAGCTACACGCCGAAACATTTCCCCTAACTGCAGTGCCATCCAGGAACACCATAGAGATGTCCAAGCGGCGGAACGAAACTGCACAAGTGCCGAAGATCCCGGAGTATTTCTCCTCCATCCCCAGAGGCCTAAGCCAAGATGGCGACGGCACAAGCAGGGAGCCACAGGCAGAGCGGGGATCAGCGCGGATACAAAAGAACGACCTGCAACCAGGTAGTCAACACCGGGGCACACACAGGGACACCCATGCAGGGGATAGCAGTCCTTCAACTAGAAGTCCAGCCAAATCTAAAGCCCGCAGAGACTCCACTTCTGGGCGGGAAGACACAGGAGGGGAAGACACTGGAGGCATGGAGGTGGGGGAGACGCAGGCCCAAAATGTGTCTTGCATTAAAGATGATCCGATTGCAATCTTCCCTACATCAGGCCAGCCTGTGTCGGACATAATGCTAAAGGACATGCTGATGTCCCTCAGAGCATCATTAGCAGCAGACCTAGTGAGCAACATACAACAGTGCCAAAAAGAAGTAACATCACTGGGAAACAGAGTGAGCGTCTTGGAGGACAGGATGGGGGAATACATCACTCCTTTGAACCTACTAGTAGACGCGCACAACTCACACAAGGGAGACTTAACATGGATCAAGGACAAGATAGCGGACCTAGAGGACAGAAGCAGAAGGCAAAACATAAAAATAAGAGGGATACCAGAGACAATCCCCAACCAACAGTTGCAACAGTTTGCCCTGACCCTGTTTTCCACGATGGCCCCAGATCTGTCCCCGCAGGACCTGATAATTGATAGGATTCACAGGGTTCCCAAGCCCTCATTCTTGCCTGCTGAGATCCACAGGGATGTCCTCCTAAAAATGCACTATTACCATGTAAAAGAACTACTACTGTCCAACCACAGAAAGGCTGGACATCTCCCTGAACAATACTCCTCACTACAACTGCTCCCTGACCTCTCTAAACATACCCTGCAACGTAGACGCAATTTAGCAACTATCACGAAAGCACTAAGAAACCATGCCATACCCCATAAATGGAAATACCCGGCTACTCTGTCTATCCACCAATGTATCCTCGTTGGAAGAAGGACTATCAGCCCTCCGCAAATGGGGCATACTCCCCGAAACATCACAGCACACCCAGGGACCACACTATATACAGCAATCTGAAAATGACTGGCATGTAGTCACAAGGAAGAAACTAAAAATAGCAACAAAAGCGGCTCTCACCAGCACTCCTCAAAACAACGCCATTCCCCACCGGGTCACTAACCGGAATACTTCCAGTTGACACCCCTACCCAGCTTAGCAAATCCAGATTTGCTCTTAGACCGCACGTCGGTTTTCTATTTTTTTACCTTTGATCCCTTACATATGACACCTCAAATAGTTCAAAGTAAGCACTTTACATTGTTTCTATCTTTTCTTTCCTTCCTTCGGTATATGTCATGGAGCTTCGTATCCACAGTGACTCTAATCTCAAGCTCTCAGAAGAACAAACATCAAACCAGTTCCCGAACAACGCAGAGGAAGCAACAACAGAGCATCGTCAAAATCCAACACCATCAACATCCTCAGAGCGGAAACGAACCTGTGAGTACATAACCGCACACACCAACCAAACAAGAGATCCACCACAATGATAACATGTCTATCCCTTAATGCCAGGGGCCTCAACCACCCGGCTAAACGCCGCTCTATGTGGGAGGATGCAATAAAATACAAAGCCGACATCCTAGCAGTGCAGGAAACCCATTTTCAGCAGGGCGCCATACCAAAATGCACGCACAAGAACTACCCAAACATCTTCCTGGCTTGTGACACAAACTACAAAAAAAAGGGAGTACTTCTCGCCATCAGGGACTCACTGACTTTTTCTTTGAAAAACGCAATACTAGATCAAGAGGGCCGCTACATCATAATCACCTGTGACATCAATGCTCAACCCTTCACACTTGTGACATTATATGCCTCAAACTCACACCAGCTGAGATTCCACAGAGCACTACTGAAACGCATTGAAAAAAATAGATATGGCAGTCTACTACTGTGTGGAGACTTTAATTTGACAATGGATCCAAGCATAGACAGTACTGCACAAGCCTCAGGAAGAGGTCAAACCCTAAGGAACCTACTCCACTCCGAAGACCTTTACGACATTTGGAGGTGCCAACACGCCTCAGAGAGAGACTATACGTTTTTCTCCCCAAGACACCAGAGCTATTCCCGATTAGACCTGTTTGTAGCTGACAAGTGGCTTCTACAACAAGTCTCGACCTCTAAGATACATGAAATCACCTGGTCAGACCATGCGGCTATATCAATACAAATTAAAGAAAGAGGTGCCTCTCCCCCGATCTCTATCTGGCGCTGCAATACTGATATTCTACAAAATTCGAACTTAACAAAAATCATAAAAAGTAACTTAACAGAGTTTTTTATTATTAATGCTCCCTCGGTAAACAACCCCTTCACATTATGGAACTCCCATAAGGCCTTCATAAGGGGCATCCTTATCCAACAAACAGCAAGAGCTAGGAAAATACACAATTCCAAAATTAACACAACACTAGAGGAAATTTACAAACTTGAATCACTAAACAAACAAAATACCACACCACAAACCTCAAGTTCATTATTATCCTTAAGGGAAGAACTGAGGAGGCTTCTACTACACCGCCACGCTAACCTTATGAAGTACACTAAGGCTAACTACTACGCCAACGCTAACAGATCAGACAAACTCCTAGCTAGCAAACTCAAAACAGCTAAGGCCAAATCCACCCGGCTAAAGGACATAAAATCACTAACCCACAGGAGATTGCGGATCAACTAGCAGCCTTTTATGGAAACCTTTACAACCTGGAGGAGCACCCTCAAACCCCTCAGCCCACCATTCAGGATATAGATGCCTTCCTCCAAAAATTAAATCTCCCCTCCCTCTCAAAACAACAATTGTCGGAACTCAATGCCCCTTTCACGAACAATGAAATACATAGCACAATAAAATCTCTTGCAACAGGTAAATCGCCAGGGCCAGATGGCCTCCCTAGCGAGTACTACAGAATATTTAAAGATATTCTAGCTCCCCACCTCACCACAATGTTTACCGAGGCATCATCTCTTTCGGAATTTCCCCAAGAAATGCTCAAGGCTCATGTCATAGCCTTACCTAAGCCTGGGAAAGATCCTTCCATTGTATCGAACTACAGACACATATCTCTGCTAAACGTAGATATAAAAATCTACGCCAAGATCTTAGCCCAGCGCCTAACTGAAATCACACCAACCCTAATAAGCAGCGACCAGATGGGATTTATAAAGGCAGACCTCTGATGCAACTAGAAGGATACTGAACGTTATACATTACGCAGAATGTACCCGAACACCTTCTCTGCTACTCTCTATAGACGCAGAGAAGGCGTTCGATAGCGTACATTGGAAATATATGTCGTCAGTTCTGATAAAATTTGGATTCACTGGTCACATATTAACTGCAATACTTGCCTTATACTCCCACCCCACAGCTCAAGTATACACAGCAGGTATGATATCAACCCCCTTCCGGATAACTAACAGGACTAGGCAAGGCTGCCCCTTGTCACCTACCATATTCAACTTACTAATAGAACCACTAGCAGCAACCCTAAGATCACACCCCAAGGTACAAGGCTTCCAAATAGGCACAAGAGAACACAAAATAACTCTCTTCGCGGACGACGTGATACTTTCACTGACCAACACTTTAGTATCACTCCCAGGGGCTTTCCGAATCCTTATGGACTTTAGCCAAATATCATACTACAAAGTTAACTGCACTAAATCCCTCATTCTTAACTTAGGCACCACAATAACGGTTAAAAATACCCTCCAAAAAAAACTTCCCTTTAAATGGAGCATACAAGGCATCCCATACTTAGGAATTACCCTCACCAATAAAACCTCAGACTTACCAATGCTAAACCTCCGCCCTCTTATTAATAGCATAAACTCACAACTCAAACAATATGCTAACCGGGAGTTGTCTTGGACAGGTAGATTAGCATCGTTCAAGATGATGAACCTACCCCAAATACTGTACCTATTCAGGGCCCTACCTATACCAATGCATTTAATAAACTCCCTCTCCAAATCACTAAGCAGCTTTGTTTGGCAAGGTAAAAAAGCCAGATGTGCCCAAGGGAATCTGACGACCCATAAATTAGCTGGAGGAGCGGGATGGGTGGATTTAAAAGACTATTATTTGGCAGTTAGAATGGAACAACTGAAACATTGGTTCCACAGCAGTACCCAGCTGCCTTGGATGGAGATAGAGACTACTCTGACCCAAATTAAGACTCCGCAGGGCCTCCTTATAGGAGATGCCTGGAAACCCTGGGACCTCTCCTCCCTTCCCCTGACTACCCAGGCATCCATCTCAGCTTGGAGAACTTTAAACTCTCAAATAACAGGGGAAAAACAAACACTACATCCCACCTACCCAATACAAACCCTGGAAGAGATTATCCCAATGCTCAACACAACACCCTTGAGGGAAGCAGGTATAACACAGATTAAAGATCTAATGAATAATAACAAACTCAAGTCTATAAATACACTTGTCAGTGAACACGATATCCCCAGAGAACATCACTTCACCTGTGCTCGCATAGTGGCCTTCCTCTCCAAATACCCCCCTCCCAACATACAACTATTGACTCAATTACGAACATTTTACTTATCACAACAGCCAAGAAGTAAAGGAATTTCAATCTTTTATATCGCCCTACACAACAAAATGACAATCAACCTATCGAGCGGTATGAAAGAATGGGAAACGGATCTGAAAACATGCTTCTCTGAGGAGCAATGGTATGCAGCATTCAAATCCATCTACACAGTATCTAGATGCACCTCACACTGGGAAATGACTATAAAAATTACCCACAGGTGGTACTACACACCACATAGAATAGCCACCTTCGCCAAAACACTTTCCCCTCTGTGTTGGAGAGGTTGCGGCCGAATAGGAAACCTCACCCACATACTATGGAGCTCCCCATACCTCAGAAGTTTCTGGTCCCAAGTTTTCAAACATATAGCGAAAATAACAGGCATCCTAAAACAACCATCCCCTCCCCTTGCAATTCTGAATATAGACATAGAAAAATACCCCATAGCTCAGAGGACTATAGTCACCCATATCCTACTGGCAGCACGCCAAATAATTCTCCGGAAATGGAAAACTAATATTGCACCAAACGCATCAGAAGTGTTGTCTCTAGTACAGCAAAACTACACCTGTGAACGTACTTTAGCATACAAAACTCTATCAGGAGCTACCCCTACATAAAGTAGTTTGCATGAGGTAGGTATCGTGTCTGCGACACCAAGTTAAGCTTTTCCCCGGGCACAAAAGTGCTCCCAGATGGGGTGGCCGGGGATACAGAAGCACACAATCGGAACCCCCAAGTAATAGGGGGAGTTTAGTAACCAAGCATAAGCGCACGATCCTAGCTTATGCAGACACTAGAGGTTTTAGCAAAAAAAAAAACAGGTGCACAAACTTTTTCGCTAACTGCTATAGTGATACCCAATAGAACGAACAGATGTGATACCATACTCTGTACGGAATGTTGTATATCTACAGTTGTACCGTGTATATGTTAATCATCCAGGGCCGATCCTGGGCGGGTGCGCGGGGTGCAGTGCACCCAGGCGCCGCAGGGAGGGGGCGCTGAACTATAAAAGTTGTCCCTTCACTCCTTTTTCAAGGCTGATCACA
>BLSH010043862.1:3551-13736 GCA_018402905.1 Glandirana rugosa
TGGACCGTGGGGTGACGGTGGAACGATTGTGGGGTTGGGGCAGTGGGAGTACTGAGGGTGACGGGGTTGGGGTGTTAGCAAGGTGGCAGTGGGGTGCCAGGTGTGATGAACATGAGGGTGACGGGGTTGGGGTGTTAGCAAGGTGGCAGTGGGGTGCCAGGTGTGATGAACATGAGGGTGACGGGGTTGGGGTGTTAGCAAGGTGGCAGTGGGGTGCCAGGTGGGATGAGGATGAGAGGGGAGAGAGAAAAAGAGGAAAGGCACAGAAGATCACAAACATGAAAAAAGAAAACAAACATGTTTGGCACAATCTGTATTATTTATGAATATAGAATCTGGGAAATAAATATATTTTTTTATAAAAGTTTAGAAATATCTATGATGGGAATCACTGCCTCTTGAAATCCCCTACAGCCTGTGTATTCACGCTTTTATGGGAGGCGGAGCATCCATCAATCAAGAGGTGACATCCCACCCACCGTGTTCTTTTTCAGTTACTGGGCATGGAGGAGGAGGAGGGAGGGACTTGCGATGTCATTTAGGATCTGTATACACGCCCACATGTGTGATGTCATTACCATGTGACCTGACTAGCTCTGATTAAACAGGAAATGTTCTCTTCGACAATAGAGAAAAAACTGAGCATGTGCAGTCCGACTATCCTCATTGTGTCTTATGCAGACTTGTCCAGTGTGATTGTGTGGGAAGGGAAGATCTGTCCATACAGGATCAAACAATCTTTTTACACAATGCAGAGGATTAACCCCTTAGGTTCCACAGTGAGTCTAACAAGGATGATATTCTGCACATACAGACTGATTTTACCGTTGTGGGTTTAGTAACACTTTAAATCGCTATACCACAAAATTTACTTTGCCAATAAAAAAAAAGGCAATGACTCCATTTTAATTTGCTTTATTTTCTTTTTTTGTGTTTCTTCCCCACATGAGAGCTGTGATGTCCAGCAACATTCCATATAGAAGACATTTCCCGCACTCAAGGCACTAATACACAAGGGTTGTGTGGGACCCCTGATGTACAGGAAGACAGGACTTCAATGAGGAACAATTCCCTCGCATTCCTCCGTGTGACAACTCTGATGAAATTTAAGATTGGACTTCCTTGAAAAACGTTTTACGCACTCAGGAAAGTGGCTTCTCCCCCGTGTGAGATCTCTGATGTGCATATAAATGCGACCTCCGTGAAAAACATCTTAGACACTCAGGGCAGGAATACGGCTTCTCCCCCGTGTGAGATCTCTGATGTGTGACAAGTTGTGATTTTGCTACAAAACGTTTCCCACACTCAGAACAGGAATATGGCTTCTCCCCCGTGTGCAATCTCTGATGTGTGTAAAGATGGGATATCTGTGAAAAACATTTCCCGCATTCAGAACAGGAATACGGCTTCTCCCCCGTGTGCACTCTCTGATGTCTAAAAAAACTGGCCTTCTGTGAAAAACATTTCCTGCACTGAGAACAGGAAAATTGCTTCTCCCCCGTGTGAGACCTCTGATGTGTGACAAGGTCTGATTTTACTGCAAAACATTTCCCACACTCAGAACAGGTAAATGGCTTCACCTGCATGTGACACTTCTGATGTCGGACAAGGCGTGATTTTACTGAGAAACATTTCCCACATTCAGAACAGGAATACAGTTTCTCACCCGTGTGCAGTCTCTGATGTAAAGAAAGGCTGAACTTCCATGAAAAACATTTCCCACACACAGAACAGGAAAATGGCTTCTCCTCTGTGTGAGACCTCTGATGTTTGCTGAGGTCTGAATTTGCTGCAAAACATTTCCCGCATTCAGAACAGGAATACGGTTTCTCCCCCGTGTGAAATCTCTGATGTGTGTAAAGAGTGGACTTCTGTGAAAAACATTTCCCGCATTCAGAACATGAATGCGGCTTCTCACCTGTGTGTGATCTCTGATGTCTAAAAAGACTGGAATTCAATGAGAAACATTTCCCGCAATGAGAACAGGAAAATTGCTTCTGCTCCGTGTGAGACCTCTGATGTGTGACAAGGTCTGATTTTACTGCAAAACATTTCCCACATTCAGAACAGGTAAATGGCTTCACCTGTATGTGACACCTCTGATGTCTGACAAGGCGTGATTTTACTGCGTAACATTTCCCGCATTCAGAACAGGAATACGGCTTCTCCCCCGTGTGCAATCTCTGATGTAAAGAAAGACTGGACTTCAATGAAAAATATTTCCCACACACAGAACAGTAAAATGGCTTCACCTCCATGTGATCTCTCTGATGTTTGGCAAGTTCTGAATTTGCTGCAAAACTTTTCCCGCATTCAGAACAGGAATACGGCTTCTCACCCGTGTGCAATCTCTGATGTATAGAAAGACTGGACTTCAATGAGAAACATTTCCCACACTGAGAACAAGAAAATGGCTTTGGATCCATGTGAGACCTCTGATGTCTGACAAGGCATGATTTTACTGCGAAACATTTCCCGCAGTCAGAACAGTTGTATGGCTTCTCCCCAGTGTGAGATCTCTGATGTGTGTAAAGATGGGATCTCTGTGAAAAACATTTCCCACATTGAGAACAGGAATGCGGCTTCTCACCCGTGTGTGATCTCTGATGTAAAGAAAGACTGGAGTTCAATGAGAAACATTTCCCGCACACAGAACAGTAAAATGGCTTCACCTTCATGTGAGCCCTCTGATGTTTGGAAAGGTCTGAATTTGCTGCAAAACATTTCCCGCATTCAGAACAGGAATACGGCTTCTCACCCGTGTGCAATCTCTGATGTATAGAAAGACTGGACTTCAATGAAAAACATTTCCCGCACTCAGGACAGGAATAAGGCTTCTCCCCAGTGTGAGATCTCTGATGTGCATAAAGATGGGCTCTCTGTGAAAAACATTTCCCGCATTCAGAGCAAGAATGTAGCTTCTCACCTGTGTGCAATTTCTGATGTCTGCTAAGACTGAATTTCCGTGAAAAACATTTACTGCACTCAGGACAGGAATACGGCTTCTCCCCGTTCTTATCTGTTGGGAAGATGGCACCGTCCCTCACAGTCTGAGGTTCCTCAGGATAAGAGGAATACGATGGTCCGGCACCGTCCCTCACAGTCTGATGTTCCTCAGGATAAGAGGAATACGATGGTCCGGCACCGTCCCTAACAGTCTGAGGTTCCTCAGGATAAGAGGAATACGATGGTCCGGCACCGTCCCTCACAGTCTGAGGTTCCTCAGGATAAGAGGAATACGATGGTCCATCTACACTGTGTGGTGCCGGATGGACATTTGAGGTAGTCGGGTTTTCTCCTGGACTATACTGTGTGATGTCCTCATCTTCTACTTTACAGTCTGGAGACAAAGTGAGACGATCCTCTGAGGTTTTCCTCATCTCCCGTCCATCTACTAAAATAGAAATACAAAGATTATTACTAGACATCAGCTGATTGGTTCCCCTAAACCAGGACTCCGCCCACATCAGGCAGCTTTGTCTCTGAGGATCTTACAATTCCCCCCTCAAGATGACTAATAAATGGGTTCTGAGGAACTTTTTTGGTATTTTAGGTAAAAACACCCAGCTATGTACTCAGGAGATGGAGAAAGCTATGGTTCAGGTGGAGAACAACTATGCTGATCCCACCCAGCAAATTGGGAGACTTGGATATGGAAATGTAGGGAGTAGGAGCTTCGGCTCCTGGACCTTACTAAAAATAAGATACTTTATATCAACCAGAACATTTTTGAACATGGTAACAAGGCTGAGCGCTTATTTTGCCAGACCTGACTCCACCCCCACTTCTATTTTCCGTATTTGCTGGTCTACCGGCCATATTAGTGCCGCCCCCACACAAGATACTGGAAGCTGCCATGTCCTTCTACTCCTCTCTTTAGACCTCTACTGGTGACTGTGATGACCAACAACTCAGGTGTCTCCTCCCTCCCTGTCCTCAGCGGGAAGCCTTAGATTCCCCAATTTCTGTAGAAGAGATTGAATTTGCCATTTCGCAGCTTCCTGTTCATAAAACCCCGGGACAGGCAGTTCTCCAGCTGAGCGCCACGCCAAATTTAAACAATTATTAAGCTCCTTTCTCCTCCGCACTTTTACAGCAGCCCTACAAAGGGGAATCCTCCCCCCTTCTATGCGGGAGGCGCTGTGCTCATTTCTAAACCCCACAAAGACCCACTAAAATGTGACTCCTATCGCTCTAGTTCTTTAACCACTTCCTTAATCATGCTATATCTGAAAGATGGTTATCCCAGTCTTAGTCCGTAGGGTTCAATATTGAGTTGTCCCACCCTTTGCAGCTATAACAGCTTCACCTCTTCTGGGAAGGTTGTCCACAAGGTTTAGGAGTGTCTATGGGAATGTTTGACCATTCTTCCAGAAGAGCATTTGTGAGGTCAGGCACTGATGTTGGATGAGAAGACCTGGCTCGCAAAGGTGTTCTATCGGGTGGAGGTCAGGACTCTGTGCAGGCCAGTCAAGTTCCTCCACCCCAAACTCACTCATCCATGTCTTTATGGATCTTGCTTTATGCACTGGTCCAGATCATTTGGTGGAGGGGGGATTATGGTGTGGGGTTGTTTTTCAGGGGTTGGGCTTGACCCCTCAGTTCCAGTGAAGGGAACGCTTAAGGTGTCAGCAGACCAAGACATTTTGGACAATTTCATGCTCCCAACGTTGTGGGAAGAGTTTGGGGATGGCCCCTTCCTGTTCCAACATGACTGCACACCACTGCACAAAGCAAGGTCCATAAAGACATGGATGAGCGAGTTTGGGGTGGAGGAACTTGACTGGCCTGCACAGAGTCCTGAACTCAACTCGATAAAACACCTTTGGGATGAATTAGACTGCGAGCCAGGCCTTCTCATCCAACATCAGTGCCTGACCTCTGGAAGAACGGTCAAACATTCCCATAGACACTCCTAAACCTTGTGGATGGCCTTCCCAAAGGAGCTGAAGCGGTTATAGCTGCAAAGGGTGAGCCAATTCAATATTGAACCCTATGGACTAAGACTGGGATGCCATTAAAGTTCATGTGCGTGTAAAGGCAGGCATCCCAATACTCTTGGCAATATAGTGTCCTTCTGGAGAAGTCCAATCAAGATGCAACAAATCAGAAGGGCGTGGCTTGAGGACGTCATCGCGTTAGGTGGAGTGACCTCAAGTTACACTGAGACTGATGTTTGGAGAATCTGCAGTGATTATGGGTATTCAATGCTGGGTTGCTTTTTTAACCATGTGAGTCCTTTTCTATCTCATCCATTTAACAAATATAACAGTGAGCACTATGTAGTCTCTTTATCTCTAGGAGCCGGATTTGGCTACTTAGAGGAGGCTCCATCTACATGGACCTGAAGGTGTGTGATTTCATGCTGGTTATGTCCTCTTGTTAGTTAGCTTTAAGAGTCTCTTTTATTAAACATTTTTGTTAAAGAAACAAACAAAAAGGGAAAATATGTCATAAAGCAGTATACATACAGTTGTGCTCATAAGTTTACATACCCTGGCAGAATTGATGATTTCTTGGCCATTTTTCAGAGAATATGAATGAGAACACAAAAACTTTTCTCTCACTCGTGGTTGGTGTTTGGCTGAAGCCATTTATTATCAATCAGCTGTGTTTACTCTTTTTATATCATAATGACAACAGAAACTCCCCAAATGACCCTGATCAAAAGTTTACACACCCCAGTTCTTAATACCGTGTGTTGCCCCCTTTAACATCAATGACAAGCTTGAAGTCTTTTGTGGTAAATGTGGCTGATGAGGCTTTTTATCTTCTCAGATGGTAAAGCTGCCCATTCCTCTTGGCAAAAAGCCTCCAGTTCCTGGAAATTCTTGGGCTGTCTTGCATGATTTGCACGTTTGAGATCTCCCAGAGACTGAGATGGCCACTCCAAAACCTTCACTTTATTCTGCTGTAGCCAATGACAGGTCCACTTGGCCTTGTGTTTTGGATCATTGTCAAGATGGAATGTCCAAGTGCGTCCCATGCGCAGCTTCCTGGCTGATGAATGCAAATGTTACTCCAGTATTTTCTGGATAACAAACTGCATTCATCTTGCCATCAATTTTGACCAAATCTCCTGTGCCTTTGTAGCTCACACATCACCAAAACATCAGCGATCCACCTCCATGTTTCACAGGCCTTGTTGACTCCTCTCCAAATGTAGGGTTTATGGTTGTGGCCAAAAAGCTCAATTTTGGTCTCATCACTCCAAATGACTTTGTGGCAGAAGGTTTGAGTCTTGTCTCTGTGCTGTTTGGCGTATTGTAAGCGGGATACTTTGTGGAATTTGCGTAGTAATGGCTTTCTTCTGGCGACTCGACCATGCAGCCCATCTTTCTTCAAGTGCCTCCTTATTGTGCATCTTGAAATATCCACACCCCATGTTTTCAGAGAGTCTTGTATTTCACCTGAAGTTATTTGTGGGTTTTTCTTTGCATCCGGAACAATTTTCCTGGCAGTTGTGGCTGAAATTTTAGTTGGTCTACCTGACTGTGGTTTGGTTTCAACAGAACCCCTCATTTTCCACTTCTTGATTAGAGTTTGAACGCTGCTGATTGGCTTTCTCAATTCCTTGCATATCTTTCTATATCCCTTTCCTGTTTTATACAGTTCAACTACCTTTTTCCCGCAGATCCTTTGACAATTCTTTTGCTTTCCCCATGACTCAGAATACAAACACCAACCATGAGTGAAAGAAAAGTTTTTGTGTTCTCATTCATATTCTCTGAAAAATGGCCAAGACATCATAAATTCTGCCAGGGTATGTAAACTTATGAGCACAACTGTACTGACTGGTCAGGCAGACATAGAAACAGTGAACATAGGCTTACACAATCTCATTTCGAAAGCCCATCAAAAGTATCAATGCCCGAAAACAAAAATAAAAACCCTAAAACCTAAGCAAAACTAAAAGTTATCTGGTGACTGTACATAATATTAGGAACAGACGTCACTGCAAGCAACTCTGCAACCTAACATCACCAAGATGTCCATAGGATGACCCAAACATTCACTGATTATATTTTGCTGAGGGACCCCGCTCTTTCCCTTCTGCGTCATCACCGGTTCTCTGGAAAGATCTATAGGCGCTCTATCCCCACTGACCACCGCGGCATAGAGTTGTGTTCGTCTCTCTTAGAAACAGGCAACGTCCATAGACGTCTGGTTAAAACGAGCTGCTGAAATTAAGGAAACGGAGGATCTGGTGGCCACGGGGAGAGGTGACTGATAAATTCCTCAAAAAATTGGCAAAAATTTATTCTGAGGAGTGCAGGGCCTTACTGACCTAAATTTTTCGCCCTGGAGACTGCTCCGAGGGTTCCTCTCGGCTTTGGGCTATGTGGACTGGCGGACTGACTGGTTTCCCCTCCTCCACAACTTGTTTCCTTTCTTCTCCCGTCCCTTTTTTTTTTTACACATCCTCCTCTCCCTTGTTGCCCTTAGATCAGTGGTTCTCAACTCTGGTCCTCGGGACCCACCAACAGGCCAGATTTTAAGTATTACCCTGGGGAGATGCAGACTAGAATACTGCAATCACTGAGCAGCAAATGATATCACCTGTGATGTATTTCAGTTATCCTGCAAACCTGGCCTGTCAGTGGGTCCCGAGGACCGGAGTTGAGAACCACTGCCTTAGATTATCGGAGAGAAATACAGGAATACAGGACGGGAAAACAGCTCAGGAAAGTGACCAGGGGATTACAGGCTGATATCACCCAGTCCCCGCCCTACTCTGGACCAATCAGTGAGCAGTATGGGTGGAGGAATGGATTTAGTGTTAATGACCCACCTGTGCTGATCTCTGTAGGAGGGTCCTCCTCTATAAATGTCCCCGTTATTCCATCCTCCTCCATAGACTGCTGATCATCCCTCACACACCTCTCTTCTTCTTCTGATTTAACCTCAAATTCTATATCGATTGGATCTCCACTCTAAACCAAGAGAATGAGAGAGAAGATCATCTGTAAGATAGAAGCTTTATTATTGTGACATCACATAAGAAATCCACACATCGTCTCCATGAGTCTGTGTTTTATAATCTCCGTCCCACCAACCTTGTAACAGTGAGGGATGGGGTGACCTTCCTGTGTGGAATCCCGGGAATACAGAGGACGGGGACATCTCTCTGGTGGGTTCCCATTACTGGATCCATCTGTAGGAAACACAACACTGACTGATTACATTGTTTCTATGTGTTTATCAGATGATGGGGGGTCTAGGTGGAGCCCCCGTACTGCTCTCTCCTTTACAATAAAGTCTCCTCTTACCCGGTGATGTGAGGGGCGGCTGATTGTCCATCATGAGGTCCTTGTAGAGATCCTTGTGTCCTTCTAAATACTCCCCCTCCTCCATGGAGAAATAGACAGTGACATCCTGACACCTTATAGGAACCTGACACACACAATGATACAGTCACCATCCAGACACATCGCTTGTGTTGAATCTTCACAGATATCAGGAATGGTTATTATCCCTCTTCTACATAAAGCTTATTAAATACAAACATGTGCATTATAATTCCCCCCATATTATCGTATAATCCTATAGTATAGACCAGTGATGGCGAACCTTGGCACCTCAGATGTTTTGGAACTACTTTTCCCATGATGCTCAACTACACTGCAGAGTGCATGACCATTATGGGAAATGTAGTTCCAAAACATCTGGGGGTGCCAAGGTTCGCCATCACTGGTATAGACCGATGAGGTGAGAAGGTGATTGGTGGGAAAGGTGACATCTCCAAAATGAAGAGAAATTTCCGGCCCTGTAAGTGGGGGAAATGTTCTGCCCCTGAAGGGGTTAATCTAGGTCCCCACACTATATATGTGTGTATCATCATCTGCTGGAGATAAAAGACCTCACAGTGACTATGGAGGAAGAGGACGGACATGACGGGGGGTTACTGGGTGTAAATAGAAAATAAGATCTTATTACCTCCTCTACTGCCTCTTCCAGCGACGTCTCCTCTCTACTTCCTCCCGACTCACCTTTTGCCTCTTCCTTTTAATACCTGACATCACTTCCTGTCTGTACCTGACATCACTTCCTGTCTCTATGGTAGAAGTGAGATCTCCACCTTGTGGAGCTCAAAGGGACTGCACCCTACAAAATATCTCATGTGCAGGGCTGCTCTTTGAAACCACTGGGCCCCCTACAGAACACCAGTAGCAGGTAGTGTCACCAGCACACCAGGATCTTCAAACGAGTCCAATCTTTAATAAATGATCACATCGCTACACCAAACAGCAACGTTTCGGAGCCGCGCAGGACCCCTTCATCATGCATGTGACGATGAAGGGGCCCTGTGCAGCTTCGAAACATTGCTGTTTGGTTTAACGATGTGATCATTTATTAAAGATTGGACTCGTTTGAAGATCCTGGTGTGCTGATGACATTACCTACTTCTATGACATGCGGTTCCAGCCGTTGGTCACTTCAGCACCCACACTACAAGAAAGCCATTTTAAAAGCAGGAACGTGTGCGTTGGGAATCGTATAACCACTTCCCGACCGCCGATCGGCATCTGACGGCGGCAAAGTGGCTCGTTCCTGCAAAACGCCGTCATACGACGGCAGCTGCGGGAACGAGTTTAGTGAGCGCGCGCGCGCCGCCGGAGGCGCGCCCGCGCGCTCACTGTGTTCGGGGAGGGCCAGGGAGCGGGTGCGGCGGCTTCGATTGCCGCCGGCTACCCGCGATGGCCCCCCCGGAGCGAGTGAGCGGAGGCCCGTGCATGTAAACACGGACCTCCGCTCTGTGTGAGGGGGAAGGGCTGTGACCACTTCCCTTCCCCAGCTAGGGCAGCCCCCATACAGTTAGAATGCCCAGGGAACACAGTTAACCCTTAGAGCGCCCCCTGCAGGTTAACCCCTTCACTGCCAATGGCATTTACACAGTAATCAGTGCATTTTTATAGCACTGATCGCTGTATAAATGCCAATGGTCCCAAAAAAGTGTCAAAATGTTCCGACATGTCCGCTGAAATATCGCAGTACCGCTAAAAATCGCAGATCGCTGCCATTACTAGTAAAAAAAAATAAATAAATAAAAACCCCAAAAATGAATTCTCATCATCCCTAAACGCGGCCACTTTTGCGCAAACCAATCAATAAACGCCGATTGCGATTTTTTTTATCGCAAATATGAGGAAGAATATAAATCGGCCAAAAACTGTGAAAAAAAAT
>BLSH010043862.1:15126-25739 GCA_018402905.1 Glandirana rugosa
TCTCAGGACTGGAGTTTCGCTATCTTGTGGAAACCCCACTTAATGTCACCTCTGACGCTCGGTCCGGAAGAGTAGGTTGTAGTCACGGACTGGAGACCTTCTTACCAGGTTGGAAGGGTATCTGAGAGGATTTGGAACACCTGTCGGAAGGGTCTTCTCCACTTCGACAATATCGACGTTTCCCTCCCGGTTGGGTTATAATTTGGGATGTCTGATTCTGACCCTACGGTAATTTCAAGTAAACACACATTTCCGTCCGCAGGGTTATGAAAACCATTATATTACATAAAGATAGAGGGAACCACCGTCACCTCTACTGGGGTAGATATTTCTGCCTTTACACACAAATGAACTTTAATGGCATCCCAGTCTTAGTCTGTAGGGTTTAATATTGGGTTGGCCCTCCCTTTGCAGCTATAACAGCTTCACCTCTTCTGGGAAGGCTGTCCACAAGGTTTAGGAGAGTCTATGGGAAGGTTGGACCATTCTTCCAGAGGTCAGGCACTGATGTTGGATGAGAAGGCCTGGCTCGCAGTCTCCACTGTAATTCACCCCAAAGGTGTTCTATCGCTTTGAGGTCAGGACTCTGTGCAGGCAGTCAAGTTCCTCCACCCCCAAACTCGCTCATCCATGTCTTTATGGACCTTGCTTTCTGCACTGGTCCAAATCATTTGGTGGAGGAGGGGATTATGGTGTGGGGGTTGTTTTTCAGGGGTTGGGCTTGGCCCCTTAGTTCCAGTGAAGGGAGCTCCTTAAGGCGTCAGCATGCCAAGACATTTTGGACAATTTCATGCCCCCAAAGAGTTTGGGGATGGCCCCTTCCTGTTCCAACATGACTGCGCACCATTGCACAAAGCAAGGTCCATAAAGAAATGGATGAGCGAGTTTGGGGTGGAGGAACTTGACCGGCCTGCACAGAGTCCTGACCTCAGCCTGATAGAACACCTTTGGGATGAATTAGAGCGGAGACTGTGAGCCAGGCCTTCTCATCCAACATCAGTGCCTGACCTCTGGATGAATGGTCAAACATTCCCATAGACCCTCCTAAACCTTGTGGACAGCCTTCCCAGAAGAGGTGAAGCTGTTATAGCTGCAAAGGGAGGACCAACTCAATATTGAATCCTACAGACTAAGACTGGGATGCCATTACAGTTCAGGTGCGTGTAAAGGCAGGCGTCACAATACTTTTGGTAATATAGTTTATATTACTGCCTAGTCCAGCCTTTCTCAGCCAGGATTCCCCCCAAAGGTGTAAATAGAAAATAAAATCTCATCACCTCCTCTGCTGCCACTTCCAACTATGTTGACTCACAACTTCGTACCTCATGGAACTTCCTCTTTATCTAACATCACTTCCTGTCTCTATGGTAGAGGTGAGAAGATCACCACCTTGTGGGGCTCAGAGGAACTGCAGCCCCGAGAAACACCTCGTAGTGTGACCACGGACGTGATGCAGTGATGATGATGTAAGACTGTCCTTCTCCACACTGACCACTGATATAAGGGGGTCCTTCTCCCATTGGTCACCAATGTAAGGGACCATTACACTGACCACTGATATAAGGGGGTCCTTGTCCCATTGGTCACCATTGTAAGGGACCACTACACTGACCACTGATATAAGAGGGTCCTTCTCCCATTGGTCACCAATGTAAGGGACCATTACACTGACCACTGATATAAGGGGGTCCTTCTCCCATTGGTCACCAATGTAAGGGACCACTATACTGACCACTGATATAAGGGGGTCCTTCTCCCATTGGTCACCAATGTAAGGGACCACTACACTGACCACTGATATAAGGGGGCCCTTCTCCCATTCGTCACCAATGTAAGGGACCATTACACTGACCACTGATATAAGGGGACCCTTCTCCCATTGGTCACCAATGTAAGGGACCACTACACTGACCACTGATATAAGGGGTCCTTCTCCCATTGGTCACCAATGTAAGGGACCACTACACTGACCACTGATATAATGGGAACCTTCTCCCATTGGTCACCAATGTAAGGGACCACTACACTGACCACTGATATAAGGGGACCCTTCTCCCATTGGTCACCAATGTAAGGAACGACTCCAAGTGAGAAACTTGAAGTAAAAAGTGAAACTGAAAAGTTATTCAGCTGAGATGAAAGTTTTCCAATCACTGATAAACGACAGCTTGATGCTCAGTCTCGTTGTTAAAGAATAGGGAGGAGCCGATAGCTCAATTCAAACTTTGGCTGCGTCCCCCCCGCGCCCCCCACACCTGGGTTCGGCTGGAGCCGCGCACCATACATAGAGGCGATATTCCTACCTCTTCTATAAGGACAGCTTCCCGCTTTCACTGGTTCCTAATGCAGCAGCGGTTGCACCTTTTAGAACTTCTGACGTCACTGAGGATCCCTACTATTTAGGCAAAGGGGTGGGGATTGCAGTAATATCACTGCCCAGATTTACTGTGACCTCGATCCCCACTCCTTCCCTTTTATAGCCAATGACAGCCCGGGGTGCCGTCGTTCACCTAGTACAACGCACCCCATAATCATTCATGTGGGGGGTGGTATCTGGCGGCCCTCCCATTGTAAGGGATTTACAGATTATGATAATCTCTGTGCCCACAGACCCCCCGCCCCCTCCCCCAGCACAACCACCGACCAGGGTTGTTGGATAGAGGCCCTTATCCTCATTAACACTGGAGAAATGGGGGGGGGACCTCCTATGTTGAGGACACACACATGTGGGCGTTTACACAGTGGTGACACTCCCTCCTCCTCCTCACAAGGGGGGGCGGGATGCATACTACTTGTAGATTGGTGGAGGCTTCACCTCCCTGATATTCAAAGACACAGCCTGGAGGGGGGGTGCCCGTGACTGGCAAAAATCCGCCCACATCACTTAATGCAAAAAAACACAAAGATTTTATTTCAAATATAAATTTGTATGACAAAACAGTTAATTATTTTTACACTAGAAGCTCCTCCTGCCACTGTTTTCCTTGCAGACAGGCTGGGAGAGAGCTGGGTCATGTGACAGCTGGATATCCATTAGGAAAAAAACGTACTTAGAGGTTTTTTTTTTTTTATTAAAATGATTACAGAGCCGTCATCCACATACAGATATAGAAGGGAGAATCTACATTACACAGAGGGGGGTTTAGTAACAGTTTACGTCTCTATACCACAAAATTGACTTTGCCAACAAAAAGGTAACGACTCCATTTTTATTTGCTTTGTTTTCTTTTTTTTGTGCTTCTTCCACACGAGAGCTGTGATGTCCAGCAACATTCATATACAAGACATTTCCCACACTCAAGGCACTAATACACCTCGAGAGTTATGTGGGACCCCTGATGTACAGGAAGACAGAACTTCACTCTGGGCAGGAATATGGCTTCTCCCCTGTGTGATATTTCTGATGTTTAGAAAGATAGGACTTCTGTGAAAAACATTTCCCACACTCTGGACACGAATACGGCTTCTCCACCGTGTGTAATTTCCGATGTGTGTAAAGATTGAACTTCACTGAAAAACATTTCCCGCACTCAGGACAGGAATACGGCTTCTCCCCCGTGTGAGATCTCTGATGTGAGACAAGTAGCGATTTTCGTACGAAACATTTCCCGCACTCAAGACAGGAATGCGGCTTCTCACCTGTGTGCAATCTCTGATGTTTATTAAGGGCGGACTTGTCTGAATAACATTTCCCACACTCAAGACAGGAGTATGGCTTCTCTCCTGTGTGCAATATCTGATGTTTATTAAGGTTGGACTTCTGTGAAAAACATTTTCCGCACTCAGAACAGGAGAATGGCTTTACCCCCGTATGAGACCTCTGATGTGTGACTAGTCTTGATTTTATTGCAAAACATTTCCCGCACTCAGAACACAAATGCAGTTTCTCACCCATGTGCAATCTTTGATGTCTATAAAGACTGGACTTCCCGGAAAAAGATTGCCCGCACTCAGTACAGGAAAACCTCTTATCTGTTGGAAGGACGACACCGTCCCTCACAGTCTGAGGATCCTCAGGATAAGAGGAATACGATGGTCCATCTACACTGTGGGGTGCCCGATGGACATTGGAGGTAGTCGGGTTTTCTCCTGGACTATACTGTGTGATGTCCTCATCTTCTACTTTACAGTCTGGAGACAAAGTGAGACGATCCTCTGAGGTTTTCCTCATCTCCCGTCCATCTACGAAAATAGAAATACAAAGATTATTACTAGACATCAGCTGATTGGTTCCCCTAAACCAGGACTCCACCCACATATATAGTGCAGGGGTCAGGAGTATGTAATGTACAACACAGAGTATATAGTGCAGGGGTCAGGAGTATGTAATGTACAACATAGAGTATATAATGCAGGGGTCAGGAGTGTGTAATGTACAACATAGAGTATATAGTGCAGGGGTCAGGAGTATGTAATGTACAACATAGAGTATATAGTGCAGGGGTCAGGAGTATGTAATGTACAACATGGAGTATATAGTGCAGGTGACACGAACCTAGTGGTGGAGTCTGACTTATGCAGGGGTAACCTCTCTTGCGACCCTGATTCGCGAACCCCTGGTAGACAGACAGGTGGTTCAGGAGTGAGGATGGCACGAGGGTTGAGCTGGTCACCGGTGACAATGGAAGTGGTTCCTCCGGTCTCGTGCTGGTTGGTAGAATGGTGGTACAGGCTGGGTCGGCAACAGGCAGGAGGTGCAGTACCAGGGGTTACGCTGAAGAATGGTCGGGCACAGGCAGAGTTCGTTAACAGGCTGGCAGCAAAGGTACAAAGAAGCAGGCAGAAGAGTGGTTGTGGAAGCCGAGGTCGGTGCGGGCAGAGATCAAAGCAGGGTCAAGGCAAGCCGGGTCACAGGAACAGATAATCAGGTAACTGGTTGCTCGGATACACAAACGCTGTAGAATGGACAGCTCCAGCTGCATGGTGCGCAGTTTAAATAGGCTGTTTGGCGCCAGTGCCGGCACACACCTGCTGCATGCGCCTGCGCACAGGCATTCCGACCAGATTTCCAGAAGTGTCAGCAGTTGTTTACTGACAGGAGGGGTCAGGAGTATGTAATGTACAGCATAGAATATATAGTGCAGGGGTCAGGAGTATGTAATGTACAACATAGAGTATATAGTGCAGGGGTCAGGAGTATGTGATGTACACAACATAGACTATATATTGCAGAGGTCAGGAGTATAAAATGTAAAAAATAAACTACAACATATAAAAGATCCCCACGTTGCTCCATTAACCACTTGACGACCAGCTGCCGTCAACGTTGGCAGGTCGGCTCGTTCCCGCAAATCGCCATAGCTGTACGGCAGTCGCGGGAACGTGTAGTGTTGGCGCGCGCGGAGCCAATCAGCAGTTGTTTCCTGACATTGCGCCCCCCCCCCATGGGGCAGCCTCCGGATTCCCAGCCGGGCAAACTTAGCAGGATTGTTATCCTTAAAAGATTGGATAAGTTGATCCACGTGGATGTTGGCTTCGGGCTCCCAGGAGTTCTCTTCAGGGCCGTAACCCTTCCATTTCACCAAATACCGGATGCCACTACCCCTCTTCTTGCAGTCCAGGATGGATTCCATCTCAAGTTCCTCTTCGCCGTCTACCAGAATTGGACCCGGCGGGCTAGTCTTCTGCCCGGGAAAAGAATTTGGGGTCACGGTTTTCAGCAAGGAAACATAAAACACTGGGTGAACACGCAGAGAGGGTGGAAGCTCCAGCTCATAGGCCACCCTGTTAATCTTCCTTTTCACTGGAAAGGGTCCAATAAACCCGGGTCCTAACTTCTTGGGAGGGGCAAGCTAGCTTCAGATTATTTGTGGCGAGCCAGACTCGTTCCTCAGGCTGTAAGTCCAACTCTCCACATCTCCCTTTGTCAAAGACTTCTTTGTTAGATTCCTGGGTCTGGGTCAAGGTTTCCTGAAGAAGTTTGTTTTCTTTTAAGAACTTGGTGGTTTCTTGGACTGCACTTTCGAGATTGCAGTTAAACGGGTGGAAGCCATAGTTAGCCAGAAATGGGGATTGTTTAGTGGCCGAATGAACGGTATTATTAAAAGGCAAACTCGGCTAATGGCAGCAGAGAGGCCCAGTCATGTTACGAGAAAGATAGAAGCAAGATATTGTTCAAGCGTTTGATTGGTCCTCTCCGTCTGACCATTTGTCTGTGGATGGAAGAAAATGCCAATTCGATGTCAAGTGAGGAACATAGAGCTTTCCAGAACCTGGAAGTAAACTGAACTCCGCGGTCAGAGACAATGCTGGTTGGGAGACCATGGAGCCTCACGGATAAATACTTCTGTCGTTTCAGTGGCTGATGGAGTACCTTTCATGGGTAGGAAATCGACCATCTTCATTAGGCGGTCTACTACCACGAAGATTGTGGAGTAACCCTGGGACGGTGGTTGCTCAACGATAAAGTCCATCGAGACCATAGACCAAGGCCTTTCAGGTACAGGAAGTGGTTTCTGTAAACCCCAGGCTTTGGTCTTACTGCTCTTGTTCTGAGCACAGGTAGGGCATGAGCTGACAAACTTCCTACAGTCCTCGACTGCTCGCGGCCACCAAAAGGAACGTAGGAGCAGTTTGGTTGTTTTGCGGGCACCAAAGAAGTGTCCTGCCAGCTTGTGATCATGACAAGATGCCAAGACTGATAGACGCTGATCCTCAGGAATGAAGAGCCTGTTGTTGGGCCATAGTAGGCCGTCTTTTGTTAGCAGGTTGGGGTCTATGGGCCTGGGGGTCTTGGCTAAAGGCTGTCTAAATCAGGACAGCAGGTCCCCTCGGGTACTGTACTGTAGAACTGTATCAGGGGCCGCAGGGGCACTGGGTTTACAGAACATCTGGGACAAGGCATCTGGTTTGACGTTCTTTGGGCCTGTACGTGACCTGGAAGAGGAAGCGTGAGAAGAAAAGGGTCCATCGGGCTTGCCGAGGTCTCAGTCTTTTTGCTGCCCGAAGATACTCTGGATTTTGGTGATCTGTAAAGATCAGGATGGGGTGCCTGGCTCCTTCCAACAGATAGCGCCACTCTTCCAGGGTGGCTTTAATGGGCAAAATCTCCCACATCATAGTGGTTCGTTTACGGGAGAAGAACACCACAGGGTGTAAAGCAGCCTTAGCTGCATGGTGCTGCCCGTTTAAATAGGCTGTTTGGCGCCAGTGCCGGCACGCACCTGCTGCATGTGCCTGCGCACAGGCATTCCGACCAGATTTCCAGAAGTGTCAGCAGTTGTTTACTGACGGCAGGGGTCAGGAGTATGTAATGTGCAATATAAAATATATAATGCAGGTGTCAGGAGTATGTAATGTACAACAGTATATAGTGCAGGGGTCGGGAGTATGTAATGTACAATATAGCGTATATAATGCAGCAGTCAGGAGTATGTAATGTACAACAGAGTATATAGTGCAGGGGTCAGGAGTATGTAATGTACAACATAGAGTATATAGTGCAGGGGTCAGGAGTATGTAATGTACAACAGAGTATATAGTGCAGGGGTCAGGAGTATGTAATGTACAACATAGAGTATATAGTGCAGGGGTCAGGAGTATGTAATGTACAACGTAGAGTATATAGTGCAGGGGTCAGGAGTATGTAATGTACAACATAGAGTCTATAGTGCAGGGGTCAGGAGTATGTAATGTACAACATAGAGTATATAGTGCAGGGGTCAGGAATATATAACGTACAACAGAATATATAGTGCAGGGGTCAGGAGTATAAAATGTAAATAATAAACTACAACATATAAAATATCCCCACGTTGCTCCATTAACCACTTGACGACCAGCTGCCATACACAGGTTTCATGTCCATCCCCTCTCCTTCAGTCAGAGCCGTATTGGGAATAAAAACAGCCCTGGAGAGAATTTCATACCAGCCTCATAGCATTATTATACCAGCCCAACAGCATAACGTCACAGAGGGTGTGCGGGCATGGTACAGGAGGTGATCATAGGCTGTGCGGGCATGATACAGGAGGTGGTTATAGGCCATGCGGGCATGATACAGGAGGTGGTCATAGGCTGTGCGGGCATGATACAGGAGGTGGTCATAGGCTGTGCGGGCATGGTACAGGAGGTGGTCATAGGCTGTGCGGGCATGGTACAGGAGGTGGTCATAGGCTGTGCGGGCATGGTACAGGAGGTGGTCATAGGCGGTGTGGCCATGGTACAGGAGGTGGTCATAGGCGGTGCGGGCATGGCACAGGAGGTGGTCATAGGCGGTGCGGGCATGGCACAGGAGGTGGTCATAGGTTGTGCGAGTATGGTACAGGAGATGGTCATAGGTTGTGCGAGTATGGTACAGGAGGTGGTCATAGGCGCTGCAGGCATGGTACAGGAGGTGGTCAAAGGCGGTGCGGGCATGGTACAGGAAGGTGGTCATACGCTGTGCGGGCATGATACAGGAGGTGGTCATAGGCTGTGTGGACATGGTACAGGAAGGTGGTCATAGGCTGTGCGGGCATGATACAGGAGATGATCAGAGACTACAGACATGGTACACAGGAGGTCAGAAGCTGCGGACATGGTAAAGGAGATGTCAGAGGCTGCGGTTACTACAGGAGGTGGTCAGAAGCTGCAGACATAGTACAGGAGGTGGTCATAGGCACTGCAGGCATGGTACAGGAGGTGATCATAGGCGGTGCAGGCATGGTACAGGAGGTGGTCATAGGCTGTGTGGACATGGTACAGGAGGTGGCCATAGGCTGTGCGGGCATGGTACAGGAGGTGGTCATAGGCTGTGCGGGCATGGTACAGGAGGTGGTCATAGGCGGTGCGGGCATGGCACAGGAGGTGGTCATAGGCTGTGCGGGTATGGTACAGGAGGTGGTCATAGGCACTGCAGGCATGGTACAGAAGGTGATCATAGGCTGTGTGGACATGGTACAGGAAGGTGGTCATAGGCTGTGCGGGCATGATACAGGAGGTGGTCATAGGCTGTGTGGACATGGTACAGGAAGGTGGTCATAGGCTGTGCGGGTATGATACAGGAGATGGTCAGAGACTACAGACATGGTACACAGGAGGTCAGAGGCTGTGGACATGGTAAAGGAGACGTCAGAGGCTGCAGACATGGTAAAGGAGATGTCAGAGGGTGCAAACTTTTTGGTCTTTTTTTGTTGTTATAACAAGAAATAAACCCCCAGCGGTGATTAAATACCACCAAAATGAAGCTCTATTTGTGTGAAAAATTTGTCATATGTGTGACAGTGTCACATGACCGCATAATTGTCACTCCTAGAGTAACAGTGCTAAAAGCTGAGAATTGGCCTGGGCAGGAAGGGGGTATAAATAGACAAGTGATTAAATACACTTCTCAACATCAATTCCTGCCTTGTGTAGGCTGTCTTGGCACATTAGCAGTTTGAGACTCTAGGATATTTAGTACATCACGTGAAACACACTCGCCCATCAGGGCGGCTACACAGTTGTCCTGGGAAACCTCAAACTCTGATACCTTGAGCTCCTGTGAGGTCTCCAGGGACACCTCTGTTGCACCTGTCAAGGTTGCTAGGGGCAACGGCACACATCTCTCAGTGGTCACCCCTGACAGAGCTGGTTGCAATACCCCCTTTTCACCACCTTGCACTGATGGCGCTTTATTAACTTCATATGACTCAGCGGGCTGCATTAACCCATCATTTACCTCAGCATTTTTAATCTCATTAATAAGCAACGCATGATATTCATTTTTATCGCTTGTCTTCCTGCTACCCCATACACTTCCGGAAAAGACAAGTCCTCATCAGTCCTTAGTCTTGCTCCAGGTTCAGCATTAATCTGCGCTTCCCCACTACACCGGGTACTGCACAGCAGCAAGTCTACCTTGGAAGCGGATCTCCTCGTTGGATTTGCCTCCACTTCACCAGTATTAAACACATGAGCCACCTCTCCACCATTCACAGGGATCTTCAAACTACGGCCCTCCAGCTGTTGTGGAACTACACGTCGCATTGTAAAACTTTGACATTCGGGGGCGTGTCCAAGATGGCGCTGGGAGCAGACGTTCTTTAGCAGAGCTCCACAGTCCGGCTGCTATAATCCTCCAACTATCCTGCTGTTTCACCCTACTGTTATCAGGTCCGAGCCTGGGAACTCCCGCTGCCCCAACGGGTCGGTCTGGTGATGAGAAAGGGTAATCGGTCGTCCCAGAGGAAGCGTAAATCCGCCGCGGGGCACGGCTCACCACAACTAGGCCCGAACGCCAATACAGCGCGCGCCATGGCCTCTCCCGCCTCGCGGCCTCCTGAGGGGGTAATACAAGCGGGTTCCCCGGCCTTTGATGCGCTGATGGCCGCGATCTCTACCTGCCAGACCACTCTGACAACAAAGCTGGAGGGGCTCCAAATGGAAACAGCACTGATCCGCCGTGACATGGACACCTTCAGAGAGCGGGTTACCGAGGTGGAGAGGAGGGTATCTGCGGCCGAGGACGACCACCGCGACACCCGGGCAGATATCCACACCCTCAAGCTGAAGGTGAAATATTTGGAGGCCAGAGCAGAAGATGCCGAGAATAGGAACCGGCGCTCCAATGTTCGCCTCGTGGGCCTGCCAGAGGGAACTGAAGGCTCGGATCCGGTGGTATTTATTGAACGTATGCTCCCTACTCTGTTTCC
>BLSH010043862.1:61496-74977 GCA_018402905.1 Glandirana rugosa
CCAAGTACTTTTACATAGTTTGTCATTTGTCAGGTCTGATTTATATAAGGGTACCCCCATCATCAAGAATTTACATGTCGTTGGGAGGATAATGGGGAGGGTGTGGAGGATAATAACACACTGGTTATGGTAGGTTTATTAAGAATGAAAGTAAAGGGTTTCAATAGGCAGATGTTCCTCTGGACATATCTAGTGTACTGGGGTGGTTACTCCTACCTCCTCCTGGCCTCAGTGTACTGACTCTTCTATGATTTGGAGTGGGACCTCTAGTAGATGGACGACTGGCCTCTCCACTCCCCCTAAGACCCTCCAGTGTACTGTAGTGAGAATAGAGATAATTACCATCCTCATTGGTGGGGTCATGTGATCTATACAGGTCTCCTTGTAGACGGATAACTTTGGGAAATGAAAGTAAGAATTATTTGGATGGTATTGGTCACACAATAATAGGAGGTGTGGGAGGGGTAATAGGAGGGTTGCTGTACATTTAAGAACTACTACCCCCATGGGAATATATTTAGTCTGGACTGTTTACTGTTTGATACATTTTCATGAACCCGGGATCCTCTTGGCCTGCCAAATCAGAAATTCCCTTTTCTCTGTTGGGTTTATTTGGTTTCTATACTGGTTTTGCGTAGTTTTAAATCTGCAGGCAAGGGATGATAAATATGACTGTAGCCCGAGTGGAGGGAAAATCTGGACTACAGCTGCCAGTGAGGACAGAGAAGTGTAAAACAGAGAGTGGCCATTTCAGGACTTGTGCCATGGGAAGGTATTGGTTGACCCCCCCAGATACTCAGCAGTGACCCAAGGACACCTTTTTGCCAGTACTACACAAGCAGACCTCCTCTAGGTACGAGTGCCCACCAAGGGGTGAAGGACTGGCCTTTTTCATTCCACTTGGTATCCTGGAACAATGACGTGGTAAGAAGTTGTAGGTTGCCTTCACTTCTTTGTAGGTGCTAATTCTGTAAAGGAGGTCTGAAAAGTAAATGGAGGTGGGGGGACCATGATAGATCAAGAAACCCATTCCCTACTTAGAGTCCCCCTGGCCCTACAGTCTCCTCTTCCCTCAGAGCCCTGCTGCCTGCCAACCTGAGCAAAGTCCCAATGTCTGTCAGCTACATTACCTTATCCTAGCCCTTCAAGCCCACAACCCCCTCAGGGGCCATTAGAGACCATCAACTCTCCATTATCCCTCAGACCCCCTCAGTATTTTCCTCCCTCTGACACCAATGATGGAAGATATTCTTCATGGCAGGCTGGGGAATGTTTTCTTCCTCCTGACCAGCAATGTAAGGGGCTCTGTGCTCCATACTCCTGACCCCGGCACTCCATCATTGTGTTGGCTGAATAGTGTAATGATTGCCCATTGGCTGCCTGTGTAGGGTAATAATTGCTCTTTGTAGGCCATGTATGGTCAGGACGGTCATTGTCTTCTCTATTTATTGTCAGTGCTGTTTGTTTAGAGGAACAAATTACTAGAATTTATCTCCAAAATGAAGAGGTTAATCTAGGTTCCCACACTATATATGTGTGTATCATCATCTGCTGGAGATAAAAGACCTCACAGTGACTATGGAGGAAGAGGACGGACATGACGGGGGGGATTACTGGGTGTAAATAGAAAATAAGATCTTATTACCTCCTCTGCTGCCACTTCCAGCGATGTCGCCTCGCAACTTCCTCCTGACTCGCCTTTCACCCGGAACTTTTTATTTATACTTGACATCACTTCCTGTCTGTAGCTGACATCACTTCCTGTCTGTAGCTGACATCACTTCCTGTCTGCACCTGACATCACTTCCTGTCTGTAGCTGACATCACTTCCTGTCTGCACCTGACATCACTTCCTGTCTTCCATAGAGACTTTCTGTCTGGGTAGAAGTGAGATCACCACCTTGTGGAGCTCAGAGGAACTGCAGCCCCCGAGAAACGTCTTGTAGTGAGAACACGGCCTTGTGCTGTGTGTGGATGTCCTGTATATCCTTATAGATGGGGTCATCTCCACTCCCACCAAGGGGGAGAGAAATATATCACTGCCTAGTCCAGCCTTTCTCAGCCAGGGTTCCTCCAAAGGGTTCTACGGACTTCTTGAGCAATGAACAATTGCCGTCTCTCGGTAACAACTATTTCATGACGATGTAAGAACGTCCTTCTCCTAGGGTTGCCACCTCATCCCTTTAAACCCGAACACATATGGATTACACAGGTTGTTCTGAGGATAATTTAATGCAGATGAGGCACCAAGTGAGTTTAATTACCACCTTAATCAGCCAAGAAACTGTGTAATTAAAATGTGTTCGGGTTTAAAGGAATGAGGTGGCCACCCTACCTTCTCCCAGTGACTTCATATTAGGGTTTCCTTCTTTTATTGGTCAACAATCTAAGGGACCAATAAACGGAGCACTTGAAATGCGCTCTGGGTTTTGACTGAACCCATGTTTGGATAGAATTTGGCTTGTTTATGTGGGGGCTGTCAGGGCACAGCTCATCTAAATGGGTAGTCAGCCAAGTTGAACCCGGAGCTTCCCACTCAAGCCTCAAGCTGGTTGATAGGGATCCGATGGTTGCAGGTTTCCCAACACCTGGGGATGCATCCCATGTAGCTCATTCAGTTGTTCACTGGAGGTTCCTGGCTGACAGGTGAATGTAGACAGAATGTCTGGAAACAACTGCACGGGCCCCCAAAAAATGTATACTTGACCCTTCAGGTCTGTTTTGGATCTTAAAAGGGAATAGTATAAGGTCCGTCCCAAAATCCATACCGAACCCCCATCTGAGAATGCAGCCTGGCTGCCCAGAAAAGGGTGGGGGTGTGCACATGGGCGTCCGCAGAAGTTTTTTCAGGGGGGGCATCATTTTACGGTCACCCATGCTCTGCCCCTTTTTGACAATGTCATTATCACGGTCAGAGACCGCAGTCATTGTACAGGAAACGGTCAGAGACTGCAGACATGATACAGGAGACGGTCAGAGACTGCAGACATTGTACAGAAGACGGTCAGAGACTGCAGACATGGTACAGGAGACGGTCAGAGACTTCAGACATTGTACAGAAGACCGTCAGAGACTGCAGACATAGTACAGGACATGGTCAGAGACTACAGACATGGTACAAGAGATGGTCAGACACTGCAGACGTGATACAAGAGATGGTCAGAGACTGCAGACATGATACAGGAGATGGTCAGAGACTGCAGACATGATACAAGAGATGGTCAGAGACTGCAGACATGATACAGGAGATGGTCAGAGACTGCGGACATGGTACAGGAGATGGTCAGAGACTGCAGACATGATACAGGAGACGGTCAGAGATTGCGGACATGGTACAGGAGACGGTCAGAGACTGCAGACATGGTACAAGAGATGGTCAGAGACTGCAGACATGATACAGGAGATGGTCAGAGACTGCGAACATGGTACAGGAGACGGTCGGAGATTGCGGACATGGTACAGGAGACGGTCGGAGATTGCGGATATGGTACAGGAGACGGTCAGAGACTGCAGACATGGTACAGGAGACGGACAGAGACTGCAGATATGGTACAGGAGACGGTCAGAGACTGCAGACATGGTACAGGAGACGGTCAGAGACTGCAGACATGGTACAGGAGATGGTCAGAGACTGCAGACATGGTACAGGAGACGGTCAGAGACTGCAGACATGGTACAGGAGACGGTCAGAGACTGCGGACATAGTGCAAGAGATAATCAGAAAGTGCATACATGGCTCAAGAGGATAAGGACCTAGTGGGGAACCCCAGATTCCAGGGGGGGGCAACCGCCCCTCCTTGCCCCTACCTGCGGACGCCCATGGGTGTGCATGCCCCCTCCTGAACCATACCAGACCACATACCCTCAACATGGGGAGAGTATCTTGCCAAATTCATGCACTCCTGGTTGGAAAGTTGAACAAGTCCAATGTATGAGGTCGTATTGGGGAACATGAGGGATCTGTACAACAGAAGGTATTGAGAAATGTATATAAGTCTGCAGAACACAGGGGAGATATTTTAAGAGAGATGAGTCAATGATTTCTCACCAATGTTTTACCTTGATGATAAGAGGGTGGGATTTATGGATATAAGTGTAGTGCCCTCACCCTAGAATTGGGTTGCAGGTAAATTTAGTTATGCAGGGTGGTAGTCAGCCTCGCTGATTTGTGGTGTTTCCAGAGATTAAATGGCTTTATTCCAGTTCTGTGTGGTTTCTCCCTTCTGTCAGTAGGTGGAGCTGTTGCCTCTGACATTAGAGTGATGAGCTACAGTGCATTTATTTATATGATTGTTAAACATACTTTTCTCAGCCAATCAGCTTCATAGTGTTGCATGCTGGGAAAAAGTATTTAACTGGAAGCAGTCAGGCGATCTGGGAGTCTGCGGCATAGGTAGATGTGCAGCAAGTAGTTCCTGGCTGCCAGTACTGAAGCCTGAGGCCTATCCAGGTGGTCGCCGGTTGCCAGGCCTGCCTGAGGCCTATCCGGGTGTTCAAGTTAAGCTGATGAAAACCTGCCAAAGATATGGAAGTGATTCTGAGAGGGATGGAGTTCTGAGGAAGCACCAAAGGGGACTCTTCATGAGCTGGAGGCTATGAAGTGGCTGGGAGGACTTCAGGAGAGAACTCATCCATGTGCAGGAAGCTGTGAGCAAAATTCAGTTACTAGAGGAGACAGCCGACCCTAGAAAGTACAGATGTGCTGGTTCAGCTTAAAGGCTCTTTTTCCTTTACTGCTGTCTGCCTTATCTCACCTATTTTTGTCTAAGGAGTTTGCCTACCCGTTGATCGTTACTAAGGGTGTCCTTTGCCCTGTCCCTCTCTCCCGTTTTCTCCTGCTGAGAAATAAACTTTCTCTTGTTTAAAGCATAGAAGTGACTGGCACTTGACTTATTTTTCTTGCTCATCACCCACCGTGCCCAACACCCTACACCCCGAGGAATGTGCAACCATCCCCACCTCTGAGAGTCACCACCTTGCTCTCGGAGAATCGGGGGAGGCGCTACATAAGGGGGGCGCAGCACTTCATCGTATTTATCAGCCAATTCAGTTTATTAGCATTTCCCGATGCTGAACGATGCAAGAAGCTGACACTCTATAAGAAGTCTTTTCTCTGCCAGCTGGGGAAATAGCGAGTGGGGAAGCTAGATGTTGAGGATTGGAACAGTAAACTCCCTCATGTTTCCTGGTCAGAGGGGGAAATATTGACTACCAGGCCTTCCCAGCCAGAAAACTGGTTGGAGGATTGGAATAGTAAACTCCTTCATTGTTCTCAGCCGGGGGGTGTCTGGGGGTTCATTGACTTCTACACAACGTCACTTCCACAACAAACTCTTCCTGTTCCTCCATTCCTCAGATCGGGAAATGTTCAGGTGACACCTGTAGCATTGGCTTTGTCCAGGCGCCATCTTTAATTAACAATCCATATTTATATTCTTAGATTGCAATTTATATCAGAAATACATGACACAGTGATCACTTTGACACCCCTTGGTAATGATGGGTCCCCCCACACACCCTGGTAATGGTGGGTCCCCCCCACACACCCTGGTAATGGTGGGTCCCCCCGTACCTCCCAGTAATGGTGGGTCCTCCCTGTGCACCCTGGTAATGATGGGACCCCACACACGCCCTAGTAATAGTGGGTCCCTGAGCACAGCCCAGTAATGGTGGGTCCCCTGGTACACCCCAGTAATGGTGGGCCCCCTCACACACCTCAGTAATGGGGGGTCCTCCCCACACCCTCAAGAAATGGTAAGGCCCCCCCCCTGCACACCATGGTAATGATGGGACCCCTCACACCTCCTGGTAATGGGTTCTCTGCACACCTCAGCAATGTTGGGTCCTTCACGCACACCCTGGTAATGGTGGGTCCTCTGCACACCCCCCGGTAATGGTGGGTCCCCCTGCAAACTCCAGTAATAGAGGGTTACCCAAACACCCTGAAAATAGTGGGTCCTACACACACCCCCGGTAATGGTGAGTCCCTGAGCATACCACAGTAATGGTGTGTCCGCTGGTACACCCCAGTAATCATGGGTCCCCTCCGCACCCCGGGAATGGTGGGTCCCTGAGCATACCCCAGTAATGGTGTGTCCACTGGTACACCCCAGTAATGGTGGGTCCTCCCTTGTAGACACTCCAGTAATGGTGGGCTACCCCCTGTACACACCCCAGCAATGTAGGGTCCCCTCTCTTCACCCCTGCCATGTGTTGTTTGACGGAACCAGGACTGGCATGGCGGGTGCTGCCAGGTAGAGAGAAGGGGGTTCAGTGAACATTCGCTCCTATATCTCCTCTTCCTTTGGTGAACATTTGCTCCCCAATCCCTGTCCTGCTAATGATCCGGGAGAGATGTGTAAATTGTCACCTCCAGGTCCTCGTTTCATTGTCCCCAACAGCGGTGTCACTAGGGTTGAAGACACCTGGTGCGGTAAAACATGGTGTCCCCCACCCCCCCCACTAGCCTCCACAGTGCTCTGTCCTGCCACTGCAGCTTGGCAGCAGGACATGCAGTAGGGCACTGAGCAGGCTAGCGCATCAGCGCAGAGCTCCCCCCTGGCCTGCCAAAGTGCTACTTGTTGGAGTCACCAAGGGCTTTTTTTCTCAGAGAGTAGGTGCAGGAACTCAACCAAGCCCCCCCGCCTTCTGCTGGGGTGGGGGGGGGGGGGCATGGGTTGAGCATGCCGCAGCAACTGGGTGTGGGAGGGTCTTCAAGGTACTTTAAATACCAGGAGGGTGCTACATACAAAGTGTGGGGTTTTGGGGGGGATGCTAGGTACAGGGTGCAGAGTTCAGGAGGGTGCTAAGTACAGGGTGCAAGGTTCCAGAGGGTGCTAGCTACAGGGTTCTGGAGGGTGCTAGGTACAGGGAGCAGAGTTCTGGAGGGTGCTAGCTACAGGGTTCTGGAGGGTGCTAAGTACAGGGTGCAGAATTCCGGAGGGTGCTAGGTGCAGGGTGCAAGGTTCTGGAGGGTGCTAGGTACAGGGTGCAGAATTCCAGGGGGTGTTAGCTACAGGGTTCAGGAGGGTGCTAGGTACAGGGTGCAGAGATCAGGAGGGTGCAGAGTTCAGGAGGGTGCTAGGTGCAGGGTGCAGAGTTCTGTAGGGTGCTAGCGACAGGGTGCAGAGTTCAGGAGGGTGCTAGGTACAGGGTGCATAGTTCCGGAGGGGGCTAGGTACAGGGTGCAGAGTTTTGGAGTGTGCTAGGTACAAGATGCAGAGTTTTTGAGGGTGCAGGGTGCAGAGTTCTGGAGGGTGCAGAGTTCAGAAGGTGCTAGGTACAGGGTGCAAAGTTCTAGAGGGTTCAAAGTTCTTTAGGGTGCTAGGTACAAGGTGCAGAGTTCTGGAGGGTGCTAGGTACAGGGTGCAGAGTTCTGGAGGGTGCTGGGTACAGGGTGCAGAGTTTTGGAGGGTGCAGAGTTCAGAAGGTGCTAGGTAGAGGGTGCAGAGTTTTGGAGGGTGCTAAGTAGAGGATGCAGAGTTTTGGAGGGTGCTAGGTAGAGGGTGCAGAGTTTTGGAGGGTGCTAGGTAGAGGGTGCAGAGTTTTGGAGGGTGCTAGGTAGAGGGTGCAGAGTTTTGGAGGGTGCTGGGTAGAGGGTGCAGAGTTTTGGAGGGTGCTAGGTACGGGGTGCAGAGTTCCACCCCTAAATCCCCATCCTTGACAGGATTGTCTTCCCCCTCCCAGTACAAATTCCACACTGAGACTGAGGCAGACCACAGAACATGAACATTTCTTTCCTGCGACCACAGAAATTCCCCTCCTCTGAGGATATAGGGAGCTGGAGGGCTCTGGGACCCAAGAGGGGGTAGTCAGGTTGTAGGGCTCTGAGGATCTAGGGAGCTGGAGGGCTCTGGGACCCGAGAGGGGGTAGTCAGGTTGTAGGGCTCTGAGGATATAGGGGGCTGGAGGGCTCTGAGACCCGAGAGGGGGTAGTCAGGTCGTAGGGCTCTGAGCATATAGGAGGCTGGAGGGCTCTGGGACCCGAGAGGGGGTAGTCAGGTTGTAGGGCTCTGAGCATATAGGGGGCCGGAGGGCTCTGGGACCCAAGAGGGGGTAGTCAGGTTGTAGGGCTCTGAGGATATAGGGAGCTGGAGGGCTCTGGGACCTGAGAGGGGGTAGTCCGGTTGTAGGGCTCTGAGGATATAGGGGGCCGGAGGGCTCTGGGACCCGAGAGGGGGTAGTCAGGTTGTAAGGCTCTGAGGATATAGGGGGCTGGAGGGCTCTGGGGACTCTGAGGGAGGGAGAGGGTTCTTTGGGTCTGTGATGGCCCTCCCTCCCCACCTGCAGTTATATTTCAGACCATATAGAACTAGAAACCTTAACCAGTCCCAGGAAGTGTAGGAAGACACGGGGGCCACACAATTAGACTGGGAGAGAAGTGGTTTAACCTAAAGCTGCGTAGGGGGGTTTTCACTGTCAGGGTGGTAAGGATGTGGAACTCTCTTCCACAATCGGTGGTGTCGGCAGGAAGTATGGAAAGTTTAGCGAAAACAATATACAGGGCAAACCCCTGCACAGACCCCAACACAGACCCCCTCTGCCCACCCCCCTCCAGGAGAAGGAGACCCTCAACTAGGGGGTGATCAGGGGGGACTCCCTCTGCCCACCCCCCTCTAAGAGAAGGAGTCCCTAGACTAGGAGGACTGCAGGAGTGTGATCAGAGGGGACCCCAACACAGACCCCCTCTGCCCACCCCCCTCCAGGAGAAGGAGACCCTCAACTAGGGGGGGATCAGGGGGACCCCAAAACAGATACCCTCTGCCCACCCCCCTCCAGGAGAAGGACAACTAGGAGGGTTGCAGGAGTGTGATCAGAGGGGGCCCCAAGACAGACCAATCTGCCCACCTCCTCCAGGAGAAGGACAACTAGGACTGCAGGAGGATAATCAGAGGGGACCCCAAGACAGATCAATCTGCCTATCCCCTTTCCAGGAGAAGGAGACCCTCAACCAGGTGGATGATCAGAGGGATCCCCAAAACAGACCCCCTCTAGGAGAAGGAGACCCTCAACTAAGAGGCCTGCAGGGGGGTGATCAGAGGGGAACCCAAAACAGAGCCCCTCTGCCCACACCTCTCCAGGAGAAGGAGACCCTCAACTAGGGGGACTGCATGAGTGTGATCAAAGGGGACCCCAACAGAGACCCCCTCTGCCAGGGCTGGTGCAAGGATTTTTGACACCCTAGGCGAAACCTCATTTTGCTGCCTCCCTTTGGCTCCGCCTCTGACCTACCCCCTTTGCCCTGTCCATGTATACGATGGAGGTGAAGATTTTTGCAGCGCCTCTCTACCTATTTCTTTAGCCGTGGTCCACAGGCCTGCCACTGTGCCTCTGGACCCAGTGCAAAGTCAAATATTAGCGGCACCAACTCGCTTTATTATGCCAGCCTTGGTCGGCAGGTATATGGACAGGCTGGGGTAGTATATAGACAGGCTGGGGTAGTATATGGACAGGCTAGGGTAGTATATGGACAGGCTAGGGTAGTATATGGACAGGCTGGGGTAGTATATAGACAGGCTGGGGTAGTATATGGACAGGCTGGGGTAGTATATGGACAGGCTGGAGTAGTATATGGACAGGGGCTTGGCATCCTGGGCATCAGTGCGCCCTAGGCGGCCGCCTACTCCGCCTAGTGGTAGAGCCAGCCCTTCCCTCTGCCAACCCCCCTCCGGGAGAAGGAGACCCTCGACTAGGGGGTGATCAGGGGGGACCCCAACACAGACCCCCTCTGCCCACCCCCCTCCAGGAGAAGTAGACCCTCAACTAGGGGGTGATCAGGGGGGACCCCCTCTGCCCACTCCCCTCCAGGAGAAGGAGTCCTTAGACTAGGAGGACTGCAGGAGGGTGATCAGAGGGGACCCCAACACAGACCCCCTCTGCCCACCCCCTCCAGGAGAAGGAGACCCTCAACTAGGGGGTGATCAGGGGGGACCCCCTCTGCCCATCCCCCTCCGGGAGAAGGAGTCCCTAGACTAGGAGGACTGCAGGAGGGTGATCAGAGGTGACCCCAACACAGACCCCTTCTGCCCACCCCCCTCCAGGAGAAGGAGACCCTCAACCAGGGGGTGGTTAAGGGTCGACCCCAACACAGACCCCCTCTGCCCATCCCCCTCCAGGAGGAGACCCTCAACTAGGAGGTGATCAGGGGGGACTCCCTCTGCACACCCCCCTCCAGGAGAAGGAGTCCCTAGACTAGGAGGACTGCAGGAGGGTGATCAGAGGGGACCCCAACACAGACCCCCCTCTGCCCACCCCCTCCAGGAGAAGGAGACCCTTAACTAGGGGGTGATCGGGGGGGGCCCAACACAGACCCCCTCTGCCCATCCCCTCCAGGAAGAGACCCCCAACTAGGAGGGCTGCAGGAGTGTGATCAGAGGGGACCCCAAAACAGACCCCCCTCTGCCCACCCCCTCCAGGAGAAGGACAACTAGGAGGACTGCAGAAGGGTGATCAGGGGGGACCCCAACACAGACCAATCTACCTATCCCCTTTCCAGGAGAAGGAGACCCTCAACCAGGAGGGTGATCAGAGGGATCCCCAAAACAGACCCCCTCTAGGAGAAGGAGACCCTCAACTAGGAGGGCTGCAGTGGGGTGTTCAGAGGGAAACCCAAAACAGAGCCCCTCTGCCCACCCCTCTCCAGGAGAAGGAGACCCTCAACTAGGAGGGCTTCAGGGAGGACCTCAAAACAGATTCTCCCCCTCTCAGTTAGTAGGACTGTAGGGGGTGATCAGAGGAGACCCCAACACAACCCCCCCCCCACCCACCCTTCCTGTTTTAGAGTGGAGACGAAGGCGGCAGTAGAGGGAGATGTGAGTGAGGGAGTATAGGAAAGAAGAAGAGGGTGACGGCAGTAGTTGTGAGGGAACGGGGTCCAGCACACGGGTGGTAAGTCGGGCTTCTGAGAAAACTAGCAACCTCTTCGGTAGTAGCAAGGTCAGAAGTGGAAAGTGTTGAGGGTGGTTTTGTATAGGGTATGTTAAGTGGGGTAGATGTCTGTGCAGTGGAGATGCCCCCGCAAATTGTATCAGTCTTGGTTTTTAAAGTGATTGGCAATCTTGGGTGGAGGTGTTGGTGGAGAAAGTAGAGAAGACAATGAGTGTTGCTGCTTGGAGTGATAGGTGGTTGGAAACAAGAATACTATGAAAGTGATGAGGTTGTGATCAGAGCGAGGAAAGGGGGTGTTGGTGAGGTTGCCAGGAGTGCAAAGAAGGGAGTGAGTGGGGGTGTCCATTGTGTTAGGTCAAAGGATGAGGTTAAGTTGAGAGGTTGAGGTGTAGCCGGTCTGTGAACATTAATGGGGATATTAAAATCACCAAGAATGATAGTGAGAATTTCAGAGGATCGAAAGTAGGGCAACCAGGCAAAGAAGTCGTTGAGGAAGCACAACACTGGTCCAGGAGGCCAATTGATCACTGCAATCCTCAGAGAAATTGGAAAAAAACAGATGAATACAGTGAGTCTTTAACCAGTCGCCGACCGGCGTCTGACGGCGACAAAGTGGCTCGATATCGCAAACCACCGTAAATATGACGGTGGCTGCGATATTCCGCACTATGAGTGCGCGCCGCCTGAGGCGCGCTCACTGTGTTCGGGGGGGGGGGGCCAGGTAGCGGGTAGGGCAGACCCGATCGCCGCCGGCTACCCGAGATGCCCCCCGCAGTGAAAGAACGGAGGTCCGTGAAAGAGGGGGAAGGGTTGTGATCACAGGCTTCCTGTATATGGAAGCCATGATCACTCCCTTCCCCCAGCCAGGGCAGCCCACACACAGTTAGAACACGCCCAGGGAACACAATTAACCCTTAAAGGCCCCCTCCAGGTTAACCCCTTCACTGCCAATGGCATTTACACAGTAATCAGTGCATTTTTATAGCACCGATCGCTGTATAAATGCCAATGGTCCCAAAAGAGTGTCAAAATGGTCTGACATGTCCGCCGCAAAATCGCAGATCACCACCATTACTAGTAAAAAATTTTAAAAAATAAATAAAAACCCCAGAAATGAATTCTCATCGTACGTAAATGCAGCAACTTTTGCACAAACCAATCAATAAAAGCAGATTGTGATTTTTTTTTTACCAAAAACATGAGGGAGAATATAAATCGGCCAAAACTGTTGGAAAAAAATGTTTTTTTATATATATATTTTTTTGGATTTGTATTTTAGCAAAAAGTAAGAAATTTGGGTTTTTTTGCAAAATTGACGCTCTTTTTTTGTTTATAGCGGCGATCAGAAATGACGCAGAGGGGATCAAATACCACCAAAAGAAAGCTCTGTTTGTGGGAAAGAAAAGGACGTCAATTTTGTTTGGGCACAACGTCGCACGGCCGCGCAATTGTCAGTTAAAGCGGCGCTGTGCCGAATCGCAAAAAGTGCTCTGGTCCTACAGTGGGAAATCCTTCCGGGGCTGAAGTGGTTAAAGAAGAGAAGGATAGAAAGAGAGTTGTAGGAAGGACTTGAAAGGTGCTCAGTGGGGATAGAAGAAAACCAACTCCCCCTCCTTTCCTTGGCTCTAGGTAAGTGAGTCCAGTGAAGGCCTCCATGGGAGAGGGCAGCAGGAGAGGCAGAGGCAGATTCTTGAAGCTAGGTTTCACTGATTGAAAGTAGGTTACGGGAATGGGAGACAAAAAAGGTCATGGGTAGAGGTGAGCATGTTACAAACAGAACGGGCTTTCCAGAGGGCACATTATTATTATTATACAGGATTTATATAGCGCCAACAATTTACGCAGCGCTTTACAACTTGAGGGTAGACAGTACAAATACAATACACTTAAATACAGTAGGAATTAGAGGGCCATAAAAAGGAAGGGAGATTTGAAAATCGGGGGATCGGTATTAAACTGGGTGGATTGCAGCTATTGTCAGAGGAAGGAGGGTGCTGGACATGGGGTGAAAGTGAGACACCTAAGGACCAGGATTAGGGGATATATCCTCAGAGATTAGAGGGTGAAGAAAGTAAGATGGGCATGGGATGTATATGAGTGCACATACCTCCCTGTCCTGGTGTTTGGGTCAGCATGTGGGTTCAGTAGTTTGCAAGGGGTGATGAGTACAGTAGTAGGGAGAGGGTAGAAGTGAGAGTGATAGGTAAAAGCTTTGGGGTGGAGAAGAGGGTTAAAGAAATGAGAATTTGAGAATGGAGGATACTAATATAAGAAGGAAGAGTAGAGGGGGGCGTATTAAAGGGTATAGGGAAGAGGAATAAGACTTGTAAGAAATGACTCACAAAATGTTGGTTTGCTGCTGGTCAGTTTAGAGCAGCCTTTCTCAACCTTTTTCAACACCGAGAAACCCATTAAATAGCTCTCCGGTCTCGGGAACCTCTGCTAAAAATTAAAAATCTACAACTCATGATACATTAGTGTGATGGTCATTGGGAAGAATGTTCCTTACACTTGTGGTCATTGGGAAGAATGCTCCTTACACTTGTGGTCAATGGGAAGAATGCTCCTTACACTTGTGGTCATTGGGAAGAATG
>BLSH010043894.1:12756-23419 GCA_018402905.1 Glandirana rugosa
GTAAGTCTTTTTCTAGATGTGTCATGATGGAGGGATGGGAACGGGTCGGTAAATTTGTAATTTACCGGCTCCTTCTTTTTCTGAATGGACACAGTCAGCGATTGGTACCAATCGGTTGATTCATAACTGAAGCATAGTAAACAGTTTTTACTATACTTCCATTTCTGAATGAATGGGAGGCTCGGTGCACAGCTATTCCTGTCCATTCATTCTGTGCAGCTGAGGTCACAGAGATGGAGATTGAGGGCTGAGGTTTGTTTAGACCCCCTGATATCTCATCAAAGCCCCCCAACAGGGCTCCTAAAAAAAGTAAAAAATTGTAAAAATGGAATTGTAAAAGAAATAAAATGAAATGGTAAAAAAAATAATACAATTAAAATAAAAATTAAAAACTACTGACGCCAGTGAGGGAACTATCAGGATTGCAAAGGTTGCAATTGGGACCGGGCCCTGGCATTTCACTACCAGATGGCAGGAAGGGGGTCCTGCTGCAGAGCTTGTGAAAGTGCCCCGCTGCGGTACACTAATAAAGGGACCCACGATGGGAGTAAAGGGCCCTAGGATCAGTGGGAAGAGGGAAGGGCCCTGGCCAGGGGTCAGGGGGGCCCTTCATGGTTTCTTGCACCGGGGCCCTGAGGGTTCTAGTTACGCCTCTGGCTGGGCTCCTCCATCCCCCATAGCTGAGCTCCTCCATGGGATTCCCCCATTCGGGTGTTTCCAGTTCCCAGTGTCGCACCTCAGTAAACAGCTGTAAGTATTGTAGATAGCGAGGTTTTTTCAATCTCCACTTTTTTCTGCTTATCCCCCAATTTGTGCAATGGTGACGTTACCCAGAGTTCTCTATTGTAATTACAGATATTAATTAATGTGCACGCTCCTGAAAAGTGGATATAACTTCCGTGAAACGCGTAGAGCTGTCATATGCCGTCATAAACCCATCATGTGGTGTATATATCTTTATTCCATTTTCTATATGTGAATTATGTGCTGATTTACTATCTCTTATAAACTGCTGGAAATATGAGGCTTGATGCCCAAGTGTATGTGCAGTATGAACTGTTTATAATGTCATTCATGAATTTTATCATACATCGTTTCTCATATTCAATAAAACTATTGTTGTGATAACCTGCGTGCTTCATCCCACCCTTTCTCCCCTTATTTCATCCTGTGATGATGTCATACCCAGTGATGATGTCATATCCTGTGATGATGTCATATCCTGTGATGATGTCATACCCTGTGATGATGTCATATCCTGTGATGATGTCATACCCTGTGATGATGTCATACCCTGTGATGATGTCATATCCTGTGATGACCCTGTGATGATGTCATACCCTGTGATGTCATACCCTGTGATGATGTCATATCCTGTGATGATGTCATACCCAGTGATGATGTCATATCCTGTGATGATGTCATACCCTGTGATGATGTCATACCCTGTGATGATGTCATACCCTGTGATGTCATACCCTGTGATGATGTCATATCCTGTGATGATGTCATATCCTGTGATGATGTCATATCCTGTGATGATGTCATACCCTGTGATGATGTCATATCCTGTGATGATGTCATACCCTGTGATGATGTCATACCCTGTGATGATGTCGTATCCTGTGATGATGTCGTATCCTGTGATGATGTCGTATCCTGTGATGATGTCATATCCTGTGATGATGTCATACCCTGTGATGATGTCATACCCTGCGATGATGTCATATCCTGTGATGACCCTGTGATGATGTCATACCCTGTGATGCCATACCCTGTGATGATGTCATATCCTGTGATGATGTCATATCCTGTGATGATGTCATATCCTGTGATGATGTCATACCCTGTGATGATGTCATACCCTGTGATGATGTCATACCCTGTGATGATGTCATATCCTGTGATGATGTCGTATCCTGTGATGATGTCATATCCTGTGATGATGTCATATCCTGTGATGATGTCATACCCTGTGATGATGTCATACCCTGCGATGATGTCATATCCTGTGATGACCCTGTGATGATGTCATACCCTGTGATGTCATACCCTGTGATGATGTCATATCCTGTGATGACCCTGTGATGTCATACCCTGTGATGATGTCATATCCTGTGATGATGTCATACCCTGTGATGTCATACCCTGTGATGATGTCATATCCTGTGATGATGTCATATCCTGTGATGATGTCATACCCTGTGATGATGTCATACCCTGTGATGATGTCGTATCCTGTGATGATGTCGTATCCTGTGATGATGTCGTATCCTGTGATGATGTCGTACCCTGTGATGATGTCATACCCTGTGATGATGTCGTACCCTGTGATGATGTCATACCCTGTGATGATGTCATACCCTGTGATGATGTCATATCCTGTGATGATGTCATACCCTGTGATGATGTCATATCCTGTGATAATGTTGTTTCCTTGAATAAGCAAACACTGAAATGGAGCTCTGGATTCCAAACTGCATATCATTAATAAACAAACTGAACAGCATTGGCCCCAAGACAGAACCCTGGGGCCCTCTAGTAGGAGAATGAGCCATTGATCACCACTCCCAGTTCATGTAACCAGTTTCCTATCCATACAATGTCATCAGATTTATTGTATAGATTAAATGTTTATAAGGTACAAAATCTAGATAAACAAAGTCCACTGGACTTCCACCATCCAATGTGTTGTTTACCTCCTCAGAGAATGATAGCCGATTGGTCTGACATGATCGCTCTTTCATAAATCAATGTTGGTTGTCACTTATGATACAAATGTCTGTATAGAGTCCCTCACTATTCCCTGAAATACCTTACATACTATTAATGTTAGGCTGACTGGTCTGTAGTTCCCTGGTATAAACCTCCATCCTTTTTAGCAAACTGGTAACGCATTTGCTCAAGGCCTATCAGTTGGAACCATTCCATTCAGTAAGGTGTCTTTAAAAATGAGAAATAGAAGCTTGCTCGTGGGTGTAAGCCATCCTCATGGGTGTAAGCCATCCCGTGGGTGTAGGCCATCTCGTGGGTGTAAGCCATCCTCATGGGTGTGAGCCATCCCGTGGGTGTAGGCCATACTCATGGGTGTAAGCCATCCCGTGGGTGTAGGCCATCTCGTGGGTGTAGGCCATCTCGTGGGTGTAAGCCATCCTCATGGGTGTAGGCCATACTCATGGGTGTAAGCCACCCCGTGGGTGTAGGCCATCTCGTGGGTGTAAGCCATCCTCATGGGTGTGAGCCATCCCGTGGGTGTAGGCCATACTCATGGGTGTAAGCCATCCCGTGGGTGTAGGCCATCTCGTGGGTGTAGGCCATCTCGTGGGTGTAAGCCATCCTCATGGGTGTAGGCCATACTCATGGGTGTAAGCCACCCCGTGGGTGTAGGCCATCTCGTGGGTGTAAGCCATCCTCATGGGTGTGAGCCATCCCGTGGGTGTAGGCCATACTCATGGGTGTAAGCCATCCCGTGGGTGTAGGCCATCTCGTGGGTGTAGGCCATCCTCATGGGTGTAAGCCATCCTCATGGGTGTAGGCCATCCTCATGGGTGTAGGCCATCCTCATGGGTGTAGGCCATCCCATGGGTGTAAGCCATCCTCATGGGTGTAAGCCAACCTCGTAAGTGTAAGCCATCCTCATGGGTGTAGGCCATCCTCCTGGGTGTAAGCCATCCTCATGGGTGTAAGCCAACCTCGTAAGTGTAAGCCATCCTCATGGGTGTAGGCCATCCTCCTGATTGTAAGCCATCCTCCTGGGTGTAAGCCATCCTCGTGGGTGTAAGCCATCCTCGTGGGTGTAAGCCATCCTCGTGGGTGTAGGCCATCCTCGTGGGTGTAAGCCATCCTCCTGGGTGTAGGCCATCCTCCTGGGTGTAAGCCATCCTCGTGGGTGTAAGCCATCCTCGTGATTGTAAGCCATCCTCGTGGGTGTAAGCCATCCTCATGGGTGTAGGCCATCCTCGTGGGTGTAAGCCATCCTCATGGGTGTAGGCCATCCTCCTGGGTGTAAGCCATCCTCGTGGGTGTAGGCCATCCTAGTGGGTGTAGGCCATCCTCGTGGGTGTAGGCCATCCTCCTGGGTGTAAGCCATCCTCATGGGTGTAAGCCATCTTCATGAGTATAAGCCATCCTCATGGGTGTAGGCCATCCTCCTGGGTGTAAGCCATCCTCGTGGGTGTAAGCCATCTCGTGGGTGTAAGCCATCCTCGTGGGTGTAGGCCATCCTCATGGGTGTAGGCCATCCTCATGGGTGTAAGCCATCCTCATGGGTGTAAGCCATCCTCGTGGGTGTAAGCCATCCTCATGGGTGTAGGCCATCCTCGTGGGTGTAAGCCTCCTGGCTCCACTGATTTGCTTACATTAGGTTTCTCTAATCTCTTCTTTACCTGGTTTTCAGTCAACTGCAGAGGAACCTTCATTGAAACATCATTGATATTTGGATTCCGTCTTTTTCATCAGTAAAAACTGTAGAGAAAATATCATTTAACCAACCGCCTTTTCCTAGTCAGTTGGAAGCAGCTTCCCGTGTTCACTCTTTATGGGCCGATCTGCTCTACCTCTTTCTTATTAATAAAATGTAAATGTTTGATTTCCTCCCCGCAGCGATGGGTTCCACGCATTCCATTCTAGCCGCCCAGATTTCTCTCTTGCATTTCTTGTTGCATTCTTTGTAAATCTGGAATGGGGAGGGAGTCTCTTCTTCATTTTTAAAGCCTTTATTTCATGTAAATGTTTTTTTAGGTTGGAATTTAGTTGTTTTACATTTCTGCTTTTATGTTTTTCACCCAATAGAATCCGATGAGGAATGCACTTCATTCATCTGTAAAACTCACCCACGCACCGTGCGCTCTATGTTGGAAGGATTTGGTGGCACTGAGTGTCGTGGATCTCGGCTTATTAAAGTTATTATTATTATTTCACAGGATTTTTATAGCGCCAGCAGCGCTTTACAACATGAAGGCAGACAGTGCAATTACATCACAATTCAGTGCGAGGAATCAGAGGGCCCTGCTCATTAGAGCTGAACCCCTTCCCAGCCGCCGTATGCAGAATGACACCCGGGAAGTGGTTGAGTTATCCTGACTGGGCACCATATGACGTCCTTAGGATAACATGCCGGCGTGTGCCCGGGGGGGCGCGCATCGTGGCGATCGGTGGTGTGGGGGATCAGTCTGACCCCCCACATTACCGATCTCGGTAAAGCACTTCCATCGGAAGCACTTTACCATGTGATCAGCCGTGACCAATCGCAGTGTAAATAGGAAGAGCCTTTATCGGCTTTTCCTATACTCGGGTCTGCACACCTGAGTAGGGGAGAGCCAATCAGCTGCTCTCATGGCAGGGGGGTCTGTGCTGATGATTTATCAGCACAGCCCCCCTAGGATCGCCACACTAGACCACCAGGGAGCCTGCCCAGGGACCCTCAGGGATGTGCCCACCCAGGACCACCAGGGATGTGCCCACCCAGGACCACCAGGGAGCCGATCAGGACCACCAGGTAAGGGGCACAGTGCCCAATATGGATGGCACTCAGTGCCACCTTCAGATGCCACCCTAGACCACCAGGGAATGGGCCCCTATCAGTGCATCTGCCCACCACTGCCCCCATCAGTGTGTACCAGTGCCACATATCAGTGCCCACCAGTGCCACCTATGAGTGCCTAGTGCTGCCTATGAGTGCCAATCAGTGCCGTCTAAGAGCGCCCATCAGTGCTGCTTATCAGTGTCCGTCAATGCTGCATATCAGTGCTGCTTCTCAGTGTCCATCAGTGCTGCTTATCAGTGCCGCTTAACAGAGCTCATCATCAGTGCCACCTCATCAGTGCCCGTCAGTGATGGAGAAAATTTAATTAATTACCAAGTTTTGTGACAGAAACAGAGAATTTTTTTTTTCTTTACAAATGGTAGAATCCAGCGTACAACCAGGGCTGAAAGGACTAGGATTATTAGTACCGTTACCCCTATCTGGGCGATACCTACCTTTTGCCACCCACTCATCCAGCTAAAATATTGGTCCCATGGGTCTGTGGCACCTGAGTTCCACTGACGGGTCCTCTAATGTAACTTTACCATTGGGGTCGGTGTTGTCAGGGATGTCGGTACAACCCGTCCCTGTACCTCCTATCATTTTACAAACGCCCCCCTTCTCTGCTAGAACCATGCCCAGGGCCATTCTATTCTGTAGGATGTGGGGCCCAACTGGTCAGCAATCCCCTGTAGGGCACGCCTGGTATCATTCACGAATCTTTGCTGATTATAGTAGATGTCATTTATCCAACCTACATTCTTGGTATTAGGGATTCAAAGCTTTTACCTTGTCTCTGGCTTTAAACTCATCAGGGTCCCCCCTTGGGACTCCAATGGCTTCTATATACATGAGGGTCAAAGCTAATCCTTCCTTCATGTGTGAATCACGCGTGCTCCCCTCTCTTTACCCTGCTTACCAGACAGCGCCACCCCACACAGGGGTAAAGGGCAAGGGCGCCTGTCAAGACAGATGGTCAGGGGTCTTTACTTTGATCCTTCTTTGAGGTGTCCAATGTTGCTCTCCAGGGAAAGTGTTCATCCGCAATGCTCCATGAGCAGGTCTATTAGTGGCCCAATTAAGGAGCAGGAAAAAGCTCCATAGTGTTTATCAGTCAGTAAAAACGATAGTTTATTTTTAAAAATCTTTAAAAACTGACATTCCACAGATTCCTTATTATAAAAATCCTTATTAGAAAATCTTGCTTGAAAAGTCACATAAATCCCGATCACCACCTCTCCTTCTGCTGATAGCCTAAGTCCTTTCACGAAGTCTATTCCTTGCTTCCTCTGCAAGGGTTTTGAAGTACCAGCTGAGAGGACGGTAAAAAGCTGAGGGAGACCGGAAGTGACGTTGTGCGTGGTCTGGAGTCCGCTGACGCGTTTCGGTGTGCCCCCTGACGCCAGCTATTTATCTAAGGTGGCTGTGATGGTCTGGTAACACCTCAGAAGATGTCATTGGACGAAACGCGTCAGTTTCAAAAACTGGCTCAATAACATTAACCTCCCATCCCTTGATTCCAGTCAAACCGACTCCCTTAACCCCTTGCCGACTGTCAATCGGCAATTGACGGCGGCAAAGTGGCTCTGCAACGCTTTAACTGACAATTGCGCGGTCGTGCGGCGTTGTACCCAAATGAAATTTGCATCCTTTTTTTCCCACAAATAGAGCTTTCTTTTGGTGGTATTTGATCCCCTCTGCGTCATTTCTGATCGCCGCTATAAACAAAAGAAGAGCCACAATTTTGCAAAAAAACCCAAATTTCTTACTTTTTCCTAAAATACAAATCCAAAAAAAAAAATATAAAAAAACATTTTTTTTCACTGTTTTTGCCCGATTTTTATTCTTCCTCATATTTGCAATAAAAAAATCGCAATCGGCGTTTGATTGGTTTGCGCAAAAGTGGTCGCGTTTACGGATGATGAGAATTCATTTTTGGGGTTTTTATTTTTTTTATTTTTTATTAGTAATGGCGGCGATCTGCGATTTTTAGCGGTACTGCGATATTTCAGCGGACATGTCGGACCATTTTGACACTTTTTTGGGACCATTGGCATTTATACAGCGATCAGTGCTATAAAAATGCCCTGATTACTGTGTAAATGCCATTGGCAGTGAAGGGGTTAACCTGCAGGGGGCGCTCTAAGGGTTAACTGTGTTCCCTGGGCGTTCTAACTGTGGGGGGACTGCACTATCTGGGGAAGGGAAGTGATCACTTCCCTTCCCCCTCACACAGAGCGGAGGTCCGTGTTTACATACACGGACCTCCGCTCATTCGCTCCGGGGGGCATCGCGGGTAGCCGGCGGCAATCGAAGCCACCACACCCGCTCCCTGGCCCTCCCCGAACACAGTGAGCGCGCGGGTGCGCCTCTGGTGGCGCGTGCATGCTCACTAAACTCGTTCCCGCAGCCGCCGTCGTATGACGGCGATTTGCGGGAACGAACCACTTTGCCGCCGTCAGATGCCGATCGGCGGTCGGCAAGTGGTTAATAGAGGAACCAGACAGGGATGCCCACTTTCCCCTTTATTATTTGCTTTAGCACTCAAGCCCCTAGCTTGCTCTATCAGAAATAATGCAAATATCTCAGGTTACATCGAGGGCCCCCATGAATATAAGATTCGTTTATATGCAGATGATGCCATCGTCTTTCTAACCAATCCTCTAACATCAATCCCTTCTTTAATCTCAGAACTTAAAACATTTAAAGATATCTCAGGTCTTGGAATCAATCATTCAAAATGCTCCATCACCCCATTAATATTCCTCCGAATGTTGCCACTTATATTAAAACGAATTTCTCCTTCACATGGTGCACTGCTCCAATTCGGTATCTGGGGGTCAGGATTTCCCCAGATTTGAACACTTTATATCACAATAACTTTCCTAGCCTCTTTACTCACATTGAAAACCTCCTGAAAATATGGTCTACATATCGGATCTCACTCCTCGGTAGAATATGTGCAATAAAAATGAGCATCCTCACGAAATTATTATTTTTATTTAGAGCTTTACAGATTAATATACCAAGATATAAAATCGAATCTCTACAAAGACAGATTAACAAATTCCTCTGGCATAATAAGAGACGTAGATATAGCAGGGATCTACTCTACCGCCCCCAGAAGGAAGGAGGTTTGGGCTACCAAATATCTGGCAATATTATGTACCCTCCAGATTATCACATATTATACAGTGCTTTTCTAATGACCCTGACATTCCTTGGTTACGCTTCGAATCCATTGCAATTTTGCCATTTCATCTCCAAGGTCTAATTTTGGATAAAACAAAATTTAAGCAAAAATATTCGCCCCAGAAATATTATATTTTCTCAAGCACTTTCACTCTGGCACCGCATCAATCCTTCATACAAACTTTCCTCCCCAAGTCCACCCTTAGCTTCATTCTTGGGCGATCCCAGGTTCACAGCCGCCTTTAATAAGGTCTCGGATTTTGAACCCTGGATCACCAATAAAATAACTAATATCTCCTCATTGATGGAAAATAACCTATTTCTGTCTTTTGACACCATGCAGAAGAAATATAATATCCCACATTCACAACATGAGAGATAAGTCCTGATCCAGGACTTCCTTAAATCACAATGTCCTTTGCATAGCTACTATGACAGCTCAGGCTTTGAATTATTGTGCATTAATTCCCCTAGGGGTAAAGGACTCATTTCTACCACTTACGTTGGTCTAAGTCAGGGGTAGGGAACCTGCGGCTCTGCAGCTGTTGTAGAACTACATTTCCCATGAGGCATTGCAAGTCTGATGGATACAATTACTCCCAGAATCATGATGGGAAATGTAGTTTTACAACAGCTGGAGAGCCGCAGGTTCCCTACCCCTAGTGGTTCCGACCCACCTAATAAAACCAATCCTATGATAAAATGGGAGGCTGATTTGGGTCAGCACATTTCTATATTAGACTGGTTTTCTTTAATTAAAAATCTAAGTAGAAGTAATAGAACACCAGCCTTCCAAGAAACTCCTATGAAAATACTTACATGACACCCATAAAGATGCATTCCTTCTACCCTACGGTCTCACACAATTGCTATAGGGGGTTCTATAGGCCCAGTCCTACACATTTTATGGGAATGCCCCTTACTGAGTTCTTTCTGGAGTAATGAAACCTCTATAGTTAAAGATATAACCAAGCAGACAATGACTTGGCCACCTCAAATCTGCCTGCTATACTTTTCAATAGCAGACACTCCTCTGCCAATGATGGAACTCATTAATAAGCTGAATACAATGGACTATAGCTTATAACTGTCTGACACCAAACCTTCCATGGACCCAGCTTATATCTGGAATGGAGTCAGTTAAGACTACAGAACTTATTATGCACACGATTAATGACACCATGCATATATTTCATGATAAATGGAAATTTTGGCGACCACCATAATGTAGTCTATAACAAGAACGCTGGAACAATCCAATAGACATATTATTATGGGTATCCGATAACATTGCTTTTTCATGTATTTTTGTATTGATTCTCCATTATTGCTGTACTCCTGACTCAGTATATATGCTATATGACAATGTACTTCCTTATCTCTTTATATTCCAATAAAATCTTTTGTAAACACAAAAGTTGGGAGGCGCGGCTCTCCTGCCCGCCATATAAGGGGGCCAAAGACATTTCTCGGGGCTGCAGTTCCCCTGATCTCCACAAGATGGCAATCTAACTTATACCAGCACAGGAAGTCTCTATGGAAGACAGGAAGTGATGTCAGGAAAAGACAGGAAGTGATGTCAGGATGTAAACAGGAAGTTCCAGGTGAGTTGGGAGGAAGTAGAAAGGAGACATTGCTGGAAGTGGCAGCAGAGGAGGTAATGAGATCTTCTATTCTATTTATTACATTTACATCAGTCCTGCCCCCAGGAGCTTACAATCTAAGGTCTCTAACTCACATTCATTCACAGACCGCCCAGCATGTCTTGGAGTGTGGGAGGGAGAGGAAAACTATAATCCACCACCTGTCCTCCCCACCCCCCTGTCCTCCCCGCTGCCCCCCTGTCCACCCCCCTGTCCTCCCCGCTGTCCACCCCCTGTCCTCCCCGCTGCCCCCCTGTCCACCCCCTGTCCTCCCCGCTGCCCCCCTGTCCACCCCCCTGCCCTC
>BLSH010043894.1:26222-39982 GCA_018402905.1 Glandirana rugosa
AAAACAAAGGAGGGGAGGTTACACCAAGATAAAACAGATATGGTGTCATTGAGTTGTCCGAACCTAGAGACGATACCACCCAAGACTTTACTAAACTCTCCGATACACAAGAATAAGGGAAAAAATACAATATATGTACAAGGGAGTCAGAATACCTATCAAAGGAGCAACAGGCAGGATGTATAACGTTCGGTGTTCCCGTTCGATCATCTATTCAATGTACCAGTGATACCGTGCACTAGTCAAAAAAATGGAGTATACAAAAGGGACACCACAACCTACATTGGTGAAGTCAAGCTCTATTTGTGGGAAAAAAAGGACGCAAATTTCGTTTGGGTACAACGCCGCACGACCGCGCAATTGTCAGTTAAAGCGACGCAGCGCCGAATCGCAAAAAGGGCTCCGTTCCTAAAGCTGGAAATCCTTCCGGGGCTGAAGTGGTTACATCCAACACCACAGGGAAAACATATGAGGTAAAAAAACTGATCACGTGCCATAGTGACCATGTAACTTATCTACTAGCTTGCCCTTGTGGCTTGCAATATGTAGGACGGACAACGAGGAAACTATCCATAAGACTGAGGGAACATGTATATAACATAAAAAAGGGAATAAGAACACATAGCCTCTCAAATCATTTCAGAACCCACCATAGCAGAGATCCAAGCCTGTTGAGTTACTGTGGTATAGACAAAATAGAACCACATTGGAGGGGAGGAAACAAAAAACAGGCAATATCACAGAATGAGACTAGGTGGATTTATGAAATAGGGTGTCTTCAACCTCAGGGTATGAATGTGGAAATAGACTTAAATTGTTTTATTACTAATTTTTAATACAAAAATGTAAATGTGTATGGTAAAGGGAGGATACATCCCCGTCTTACATTATTCAGCTTAACCCATTTTTTAAAAAAGATTTTACATTTTTTATATTTTATTTTTTATTTTTATTTTTATTTTTTTATTTTAATTTTATTTTATTTTTATTATTATTTCCAATTTTATCTCTATTTTTATTTTTATTTTTAGTTTTATTTTTATTTCTATTTCTATTTTATTTTTATTTTATTTATTTTTTAATTTTTTCATATTTTTTCCCATTTTTCATTTTTTCATTCCTTCATTCTTTCATTTTTTCTTTTCATCTTATTTTTATCTTTTTATCAAAAACTAAACAAAATTTTCCGCATATTCTACAAAAAAACAAAAAACAATGCCTTGCCTATAATACAGCTACCTTAGCAAATACGATCTGGATACTCAAGCACCGTCCAATAAACACAATAACATATACGCACCTCGGAGAAATTTTTGATTTTTATCTATATTTATCTTACTACACACACGTAGTTTTAACAAGTTTTAATAAATTTTGAATAAAGTAAGGTTTTAAACGCAAGAAAGGTCACATGACCGGCCACTCAATCACATGGGACGAGTAACCTCCCACTAGCAAACACAGGGTGTCAACTAACAATAAGCAGATAAAAGACCGGCGCTTACACCGTGCAGACACCTCCGATGACGTCACAGGAAGTGACGAAACGCGTCAGGTGATTACACGGTGAGAGAGGCCACGCTCAGCAGGTCTGTAAGCAGGAAGTGCAAATAGCACCCACCGCAAGCACAAACCCTCAGCGCACTTCACAGACCTTGGCAAATGAATGATACTATGATATTTGCACTGTGAATAGTTTTGGCCAATAAATTTTTCAAAGAGATACACGATGAGTTATTCCTTTCTTTACCCACGCATGGAATATTGAACGCGGAGGAGAGCGAGAGAAAGCAGAGGACAACCATATCCTAAGGTCGGATTGTAGACCTAAAGCGCGATTTGACTCCTCCACATCGTATGGTTGGAGGGTCAACGGATTCTGGTAAGCAGGGCACAATACCCTGAGTCATCATTATTCTTTCATCACTCAGCACCCCAATGCAGCACGAGCACCTAAAGCATAAAGAACGGCTCCACACACAAGGAATGTTAAAGCATTGATAGACCGGAATTGAATGCAGCACCTTCACATTGTAGACCACGGATTGCACATCAGATAAACGTTTGGCACAGAGCACAGCACCTTATTTGGACTTTATATTATTATTTGTACCATTTCATCTTATCTTATATATTTATTTACTCATGGCAATTATTTGAGAAATGTGAATTTGTATGTGAAGTATACTTTATTTATTTATTTATGTAACCACGTCTACACAATAAGTTATATAATATTATAATAGAGAGTGCAAGCGCTGTTAGAACACAAAAAACACAACTGTTCACACAAACCACATCTGTAAACGCGGCCACTTTTGCGCAAACCAATCAATAAACACCGATTGCGATTTTTTTTTATCGCAAATATGAGGAAGAATATAAATCGGCCAAAAACGGTGAAAAAAATGTTTTTTTATATTTTTTTTTTTGGATTTGTATTTTAGCAAAAAGTAAGAAATTTGGGTTTTTTTGCAAAATTGTCGCTCTTCTTTTGTTTATAGCGGCGATCAGAAATGACGCAGAGGGGATCAAATACCACCAAAAGAAAGCTCTGTTTGTGGGAAAAAAAGGACGCAAATTTCGTTTGGGTGCAACGTCGCACGACCGCGCAATTGTCAGTTAAAGCGACGCAGCGCCGAATCGCAAAAAGGGCTCCGGTCCTAAAGTGTGAAATTCTTCCGGGGCTGAAGTGGTTAAGCAGGTGAATTTATTTAAAAGGATAAAATTGCGCTTACATCAAACCATAAAATCATTCGCAGTGTGAAAAAGCAGAGACATCTAGCAGTCCGCTGTTCCTCGCTCCTCTCCTTAGCGAGCGTCCCAGCCTCTGGTGTGACCACCTGCATGCGGTCTTTTTTGGTGATGGAAACAAGTATGAAGGACTGATGCTGCACACTTAAAGGAGGACTGTTTATGGACACTTTTATTGTCGCAATTTTGCAGCAGTTTGTCTTGCACATATAGTTTGCACTTTTGCTGCGACTTTGCATGAACCTTTTGCACATTATTGCATTATTTACACTATGGTTTATTGATTGTAGCGCTGCTTTTTACTATGATTCAATATAGTGAATGTTTACAGTGATTTATTTTTAGAGCAGCAGCTAGGTATTTATGTATTGAATCTCTATACATATTTATTACACAAGAGTTTCACTATTAAGAAAATAATTTTAGCGCGGTGTTTTAATTGTTTATCATTTCTGATTATTATATTCACTGCATTCCTTCACAGTCCCCCCTAAGATGACCATTTTCTTCTGTCCCTCATCTAAAGGTTCTACTCACCTGGCCCATTCTCCTCTGCAGCTCTTTTAGGCTTTACATAGAGATGGCAGCAACCAGGTCACTACCCCCCGGTACAGCTGGGAGAAAGGCAGTCAGGCGCTACCCCTATAACCCTATAGGACAGGGAATTCTGGATGGGGAGTGACTGTGGAGGGGTGAAGGGTTTATCCTCTTCCCTCATAAGGGGGTCCTCCTCTTCTTGGTGGAGAAACGTTGTCTACAGCATTGCTCATGAACTTCTTTACAAATGGTAGAATCCAGCGTACAACCAGGGCTGAAAGGACTAGGATTATTAGTACCGCTACCCCCATCTGGGCGATACTTACCTTTTGCCACCCACTCATCCAGCTAAAATATTGGTCCCATGGGTCTGTGGCACCTGAGTTCCTCTGACGGGTCCTCTAATGTAACTTTACCATTAGGGTCGGTGTTGTCAGGGATGTCGGTACAACCCGTCCCTGTACCTCCTATCATTTTACAAATGCCCCCTTCTCTGCTAGAACCATGCCCAGGGCCATTCTATTCTGTAGGATGTGGGGCCCAACTGGTCAGCAATCCCCTGTAGGGCACGGCTGGTATCATTCACGAATCTTTGCTGATTATAGTAGATGTCATTTATCCAACCTACATTCTTGGTATTAGGGATTCAAAGCCGGATTTTACCTGGTCTCTGGCTTTAAACGCATCAGGGACCCCCCCCCTTGGGACTCCAATGGCTTCTATATATACATGCGGGTCAAAGCTTCCAGGAAGGGTTTCCTGTTTCCTCTTGCGTCCAGGCGTTGGGTCGGGGTGTGCATTAGGGTCTTTCCCTGCTAAGATGTGGAGGGCATGATAGCTTTTGCAAGGGCACATTCACCAGTCCAGGTTCCCTCTAATTTTCCGGTCCCCACAGATCCAGGATGCCACCAAGGGACTGGGTTTGCTTTTGTACCCGCTCCCCTGAGACACTACTATAAGTGGAACAGTAACCTCTGGTGAAATCAGACGTTGTGCGTGGTCCACTGACGCGTTTCGTCCAATGACGTCTTCTGAGGTGTTACCAGACCATCACAGCCACCTTAGATAAATAGCTGGCGTCAGGGGGCACACCGAAACGCGTCAGTAGACCCCAGACCACGCACAACGTCACTTCCGGTCTCCCTCAGCTTTTTGCCGTCCTCTCAGCTGGTACTTCAAAACCCTTGCAGAGGAAGCAAGCAATAGACTTTGTAGAAGGACTTAGGCTATCAGCAGAAGGAGAGGTGGTGATCGGAATTCATGTGACTTTTCAAGCAAGATTTTCTAATAAGGATTTTTCTAATAAGGAATCTGTGGAATGTCTGTTTTTAAAGATTTGTAAAAATAAACTATCGTTTTTACTGACTGATATACACTATGGAGCTTTTTCCTTCTCCTTAATTGGGCCACTAATAGGCCTGCTCATGGAGCATTGCGGATGGACACTTTCCCTGGAGAGCAACATTGGACACCTCAAAGAAGGATCAAAGTAAAGACCCCTGACCATCTGCCTTGACTGGCGCCCTTTACCCCTGTGTGGGGTGGCGCTGTCTGGTAAGCAGGGTAAAGAGCGGGGAGCACGCGTGATTCACACATGAAGGATTAATGGACTCTCACTTCATGGACACTTATTAATTATTGATGTTTACACTTACCATAGAGTATTGAAGATATTTTATTTTATTTTAGTTCAAATATTTTATTTAATTAATTTATAAGTAGCTATTTATTGGGTAGCTAATTTTTTCACTGGATATTTGCCCAGGTTTGGAGAACACAAATACTTAATTCATAATATAAGCACTGGTTTACTAATTTTATTCATTTTGAAGGATTGGTAATATATTGTTGGTTAATTTGCATTAGGGTGGGGTCCTTGTATTGGGATCCCCCACCTCATACACTGTGGATACCTAGAACAATACGGTTATTTTATCACCCAGGGCAGCGCCAACCCAGCCTTTATATTAGGTACCTAGGTGTGGCCTCTTCTCCCAGGCATGTTCCTGTTTTTAACAAGGATTTCCCATTATCTGTTCTATTCAGTGCACTCTATGGTTGGTACCCCCAGTCTTCTCCTGTATTCCACCCCACTGACCCCCAATAGTCACAGTTCTGTCCCCAGTAACTATCTGTGACACATATATAGGTGGACGCATACCACGACCTGCGTCCAGGGGTGTTATACAAATTACATTGCCAGGCAGCCCCTGAGGGACAGGAGACTATGTTGCAGTAATGAAAGGTGAAAGTGGCCACATGTGTGTTGGATGAGTTGCACCAAAATTGTGTAATGCCCTCCTTTTTTATGATGGCCACTTGTTGAGCTCCCACCATCCCCCACCAGAAAAGGGATATACAAGATGGACATCATGGTGCAGGCAGTGTCTTGTCCTCAGGGGTTGGGACTTTCTTGCAGTGGGAGGCGGGGATCCAAGTGTTCTTCACAACCAACTGGACAGATGTGGTTGTGGTCAGCATGACCTGGAAGGGACCATCATATCTGGGTTCAAGGGAAGGTTCTCTCACGATGTTCCTCACCAGTACCGAGTCTCCAGGTACCAGCCTGTGTGTCCATGTATCTAATTCAGGATCTGGAATGGAAGGAAACACTTGAGAATGGATATTGGTTAATTCTCTAGACAAACGTATGACATAGCTAGATAACACGTCAGATTGTAACTGCAACTGCTGTGGGAAGTAACAACCAAGTCTGGGAGCCGAACCCAAACAACATTTCATAAGGGGCTAGGGCATGTCTCCCCCGGGGGGAGCATCTGACACTGAACAGGGCTATGGGCAAACTGTCTGGCCAACTCATGTTAGTCTCTTGGGCCATCTTTACCATCCTGTTTTTTAGAGTCCCATTCATCCTTTCTACCTTCCCGCTGCTTTGAGGGTGGTATGGGGTATGTAGAGCTAACTGAACCCCCAGTGCTGCCCAAATCTCTTTTGTAAGGGTTGCTGTGAAGGCTGGGCCCTGATCGCTCTCTATCACCTCTGGGACCCCAAATCTACATACTATCTCACTCAGTAGTTTCTTAGCCGTGGTCTTGGCTGTCATGTTTGTAACGGCATAGGCTTCCGGTCAGCCGGAGAACATGTCCACCACCACTAGGGCATATTCATATCGACCACTTTTTGGCATTTGGATGTGGTCAATTTGTGTCCTTTGAAAGGGGTACAGAGCTTTTGCCAAATGTCTTTGTGGTGTCTTCTCTGTGCAGCCTGGGATACACTTGGCGCAGATAGTGCATGATCTGCAGAAGTTGTGGGTCAGTGGAGTGATTCCTGGTGCTACATAGTACTTGTTGATAAGAGTCTTTGACAAGTGGGCAGCTCCATGTGCCCATTGCACCACGGCCGGGTACATGTGCCTGGGTAAGCAAAGCTTTTTGTTGCACTCAAACAAACCATCTTAGAGTTGCTCCCCTCTGTCTCCAGCTTTCCTTTTCTTCTGGACTTGCTGGTTCTTGGAGTTCCTTGAGGTAGCTTCTGTCCACTGGTGTGGTCTGTAGGGTGAATATTGGTTGTACTTCGATTTCCACCCCTCCATCCATTTCCCACAGCCTGCTGGCAGCTTGTTTGGCTGCTGAGTCCGTTAGATGATTGCCTCGGGCCTCCTGAAAGTTCAACTTGCCATGTGCCTTCACTTTCAAGATGGCCCCCTGTTTGCTGTTTGGGAAGGAGTGTTGTTTCCATGCATTTCAAAACAGTCATGTGCATGTGTAGGGCTAGAATCAGGATCTTCGGCTCCCCCCTCGGGAAATGGAAGGAGGGTGGCTGGGTTCAACGTCCAACAGCGTGGCAAGATGATATTATGTGGTAACAGCAGAGAACACGGAAGCCTCAAGTGCCTGGCAGTGGACAGGGGTTTAGGCTGGACTTGGTTCAGTATAGCGGCAATGTCATGGGGTGCAAGTAGGATGAGGGGATGTCCCAGGACTAAATCTGAAGTCTTGTCCAACAGGGCCTGTGCGGCGAAGGGGCCTCCTCTGGCTACTGCGTCCAGACGGCAGGAATAATAGCCTATGGGGCACAGGCGGTTGTCATATGATTGAGCGAGTTCTCCAGCAGCATGTCCTTAATGCTCAGACACAAAGAGCTGGAAGGTCTTTTCATAGTCCAGGAAGCCTAGCGCCGGGGCTGATGAGATAGCGTGCTTGTGGGGCTCAAAGTTGGATATTCCTTCAGGAGACATCAGGAAGGGGTCTGATTTCAGGGCATGAAACAAAGGTTGCATTAGTAGGGAGGCTTCTGGAATCCATGCTCTGCAGTAGGAAATTAGTCCAAGGAAGGCATGTAGGGGCTTCTGGCCTTGTGGCAGTGGCATGTCAGAAATTGCTTTCACTCTGTCTTCAGTGAGGTGTCTTCAAGGCCCAATGGACAGCGATGGTCCCATCTTCAGAAAAAACAATTGAGGCTTGGAGTCTGGACAGTACGTCTGTGCCCAAGAGATTAAGAGGACAGGTGGATGACCCCACAAATTGGGCTAGAAGATCTGGAAAGTTCCCAATTTGCTGGTTCTGGGGTCCCGTCCACCCCTACACAGGATATGTCTGTCAGACAGATAGGAGTAGTCAGGCAGGTCTTCAGTTCTGAGTATGCTTCTGGCAGCACCTGTGTAGTTGGGTGACCTTCAATGGGCAGGGTCACCTTTTCCAGCAGGCCTTCTGGGTTCTGGTAATGACACAGGCTTGCCCAATTCCTAGCGTAGGAGGTCCATGTGCTCTTGGTCGAGTCTGGGGCATTGGTACTGTGGCTGCTGTTGCTGGGGGTATGGACCTTGGGTACTTGGGTTTGCACTCCATGGTGAAGGACATCTGGGTGCCTTGCACTGTCTCTTAAAGTGTCCTGGGTTCCCACAGTTGAAACAAGTGGGTGGCGGCCTTGATGGTTGCAGGTTGGCCCCTGCCACCATAAGCGGTGTGGTCTTCTTGGTGGCCTGGGAGCATTCCAGGCCTTTTGCTACCAGCAGGAGGATATCCAGGGGCAACACCCGGTACTCTGGTCGGACCATAATAAGGCCTTTTCGGATTGATTCCTTCAGGCCTGTCACAAAGGCCGATGACAGCATCTGGCTATGCACCTTGTTATGGGCAGAGAATCCTGGATCTGAGAAAACTTGTGACCGTCTAGTGCAAAATTTCTCCACCGACGCAGTTTTATCTTGGGTGACATCTTGTTGCTTGGTCGGCCTGCCTTTCCCCCGCCCATTCACATAACTGCTCACAAAATTCCACACCAGAAATAAAGGTATTGTTATCCTTGTATCTTGGAAACATTTTTTTTCCATGATTGGCCAGTAAGCGTCTCCTGCTTTTATTTCACATAGGCTAATTAGATCCCTCCATGCTGCTGGATACGTTTCTTGTATCTGCACTATCCTGCGGTAGAAGAGCAATGGCTGTTTCTCTGGGTCAGGCAGACTCTTCACTAAGGTCACTGCTTGTAATGGGGTATAAGCGACATACATCACCGGTGCCCCTTCTGGTAACCGAGACTGGTGTTGGGACGGGGGCTGATGAGGGGCGCTGTTCCTTGCGGTTGCCAGCATACGCTCGAAGCTCCCTCGGAACTGTGTGCCTGGAGCCAGATTGGGGGTTAAATCAGCGGGTGGCCTTGCTGTCTGCTGTTGGTCTTCACACTCGGACGCTTCTCCATCATTAGTATATCCAACCTGTGAAAGTGGCGCTTCCGCATTGGGGAAGATGGGAGTGTGGTAGGAACCATCCTGGTTTAAAACTGGGTGAACTGGGTATAGGCCGTGGTTGGGCCTTCCGGATGTATCAAGATGGCCGTCTGCAGGAAGTGCACTGGGCTGGGCAGGAAGTGAAGGTATGGGTGCATCAAGATGGCCGCCTGCAGGAAGTGCACTGAGCTGGACAGGAAGTGAAGGTATGGATGCAGTAAGATGGCGGCCACAGGAAGTTGCCACAGTGGGTTGTGCTTGGGCTGAGGTGGTGAGAAGAAAGTGGGCGTTAGGTGGAGGGCAGGGTTGTCCTAACCCCTCCTTTTTTCCAAATTCCATCTTAGGGCGGTGGCTCAGACACATTATCAATTTTGTGGTACACATATATAATACAATCACCATCTTTCTTGATTTCCTCTATCCAACCTTCTTTATGCAATGCCTTGGCAGTTCTATACCGAGCCACCGCTACATCCAGCAAGCCTTTATCCCACAGAGTTCCTCTCTGTTCCTTTATCAGCCACTCCTCCGCCTGCAGTCTAGCAGCACGGTCTTTCAATTCACATACTTTCGCTACTTTAGATAACTTTTTAACCGCTTCGTTGCCTTCTCTCCGTTTCACAATCTCACATGCTAGCACTCCCTTCTCTGGCTTGGTTATCTTCTGACCCATGTTCCCCTCCTCTCTCTGGGCCTCCCAACTCACATCCAAGCCCTCTCACACTATTCTGTTCTTCCTCCGCACTCTCGGCTGATGGCTTCAGGGGGGGAGTACGGGCAACTAATGGGTTAATATCCCTACTTACCCCCTGATTTCTGTTCTATCTCCTCGACCCTCGTCTCACAGGATAATGTACGTTTAACCTCAGAACAAACACATGGCAAACAGTAATCCACAAATACACTCAGAACAGAACATTACCCCTGCCGCCCCTTGCACTGCGAAGCCTCAGCAGCTGAGCTATCCCTATGGGGTCTCTCCCACCATCAACCCCGAGTCACCGTACCTCCAGTTGCAGTCTCAGCAGCTGGGTTAACCCTCAGGGGTCTCAACCTCGAGTCACCATCCGTAGACGCTTGTTGCAAGGTTCTGTCTTCCCAGGGGCCAACAGCTCACCTGAGTCAGGACACTCCATTGGAACTGTACTTCCAGTCTGCTGAGTTGCAATCCTTCAGGACAACAGACACTGAACAAATAATACAAAGTCAGCAGAGATACAGTGGCAGGTTTGTTAAACAGCCCCAGGCAAGAAATAAAGATTTACCTGCCTCTAGGAGACTTCTGGGGGCCAGCAAGACCGGCGGCCAGACTGGATAGAAACAAGTCGTACAGTGGCAAGAGTTAATGTACCTACCGTACTCTCAGGGTTGCGCAGGCCCTGTTGGTCTGTCCAGTCAGCCACTCAGTCCCTCGGTCACGGTCTCCCTTCGGTCGGAACCTGGGGCCCCACGTTCGGGCGCCAGTTGTAATGTATTAGAACCGCAATCGGGTTCAGGTTGGACGTCTGCTGCTGCTCCTAATTATGAAGCATAGATGCGTGCACGCAGAGAGAAAGGGAGCAATCACACCGACGTCTACTCAGTTCAATCACTTTCTTATCTCTGTTTATTGCAAGGCATTGCCCAGCCTTTTATGTACAAAGAACAATAGAGGATGCGTCACTGCTATGCAAATGTAGTCAGTCTTAAAGGCACGTCTTGAACTTGCTTGATTGTCACTTTGTTCACTCTTCTTCCTCACTCCTCCGGTCTCTTCTGGGGCGCAGTCACCAGGATGTAGACTCCATCTTAATTCTGAAGCAAAGCTAAGCTGTATATTATATAATAAGTAAGGAGCTGCATAGAAACATGAATACACATAGGAAGATAGGCATTTCTGATTATTATTATATTCACTGCATTCCTTCACACTACGACCCCAATGTGAGGACACCATGATCACTATGACCCCAATGTGAGGACACCATGATCACTATGACCCCAATGTGAGGACACCATGATCACTATGACCCCAATGTGATGACACCATGATCACTATGACCCCAATGTGAGGACACCGTGATCACTATGACCCCAATGTGAGGACACCGTGATCACTATGACCCCAATGTGATGACATCATGATCACTATGACCCCAATGTGAGGACAGCATGATCACTATGACCCCAATGTGAGGACACCGTGATCACTATGACCCCAATGTGATGACATCATGATCACTATGACCCCAATGTGATGACACCATGATCACTATGACCCCAATGTGAGGACACCATGATCACCATGACCCCAATGTGAGGACACCGTGATCACTATGACCCCAATGTGAGGACACCATGATCACTATGACCCCAATGTGATGACACCATGATCACTATGACCCCAATGTGATGACACCATGATCACTATGACCCCAATGTGAGGACACCATGATCACTATGGCCCCAATGTGATGACACCATGATCACTATGACCCCAATGTGATGACACCATGATCACTATGACCTCAATGTGATGACACCAAGATCACTATGACCCCAATGTGATGACACCATGATCACTATGACCCCAATGTGAAGACATCATGATCACTATGACCCCAATGTGAGGACACCATGATCACTATGACCCCAATGTGAGGACACCATGATCACTATGACCCCAATGTGAGGACACCGTGATCACTATGACCCCAATGTGAGGACACCGTGATCACTATGACCCCAATGTGAGGACACCATGATCACTATGACCCCAATGTGATGACACCATGATCACTATGACCCCAATGTGATGACACCATGATCACTATGACCCCAATGTGAGGACACCATGATCACTATGACCCCAATGTGAGGACAGCATGATCACTATGACCCCAATGTGAGGACACCGTGATCACTATGACCCCAATGTGAGGACACCATGATCACTATGACCCCAATGTGAGGACACCGTGATCACTATGACCCCAATGTGAGGACACCGTGATCACTATGACCCCAATGTGAAGGCACCATGATCACTATGACCCCAATGTGATGACACCATGATCACTATGACCCCAATGTGAGGACACCGTGATCACTATGACCCAAGTTCTCTCTAACCTGCACATTTGTAATAAGCTTCATGTTGTTTGAAATGAATAGATCCAGCAGAGCATTTTTCTTGCTTCCACCATCCTATGGAGCTCCAGTCATAATGATTCTGCGCCAAGTCTCTCATATTATATATACATATATTACATACTCCTCCCCCTCTTCTGCCCATTACGTCCCTCCAAAATAGAGCGTAACCCTTGATATTTGCAGTTTTGTGAGCTGTCCATCCAGGTTTACGACATTCCCACCAAGTCAAAGAGCTCCTTGAATAACTGAAGTGCCTCCATTTTGTTTGCCAGGCTTCTTGCATTTGTGAAAATACCTTTTAGTTTTGTATTAATGTTGAATATTCTATTATTTGTGTTTGAGCTATAATACGATGCCATCACCCTGTTTATATTGGTCTTAGGTGGTGCAGTTTGAGCTCCCCCACTATTCCACCCCCTCTATATTCCCCCATACACCTCTGCATGGCACATTCCTTTCTCACCCCTCCCCCAAGGCCCTCGTATAAAAGCTCCTCCAGCCTTCTAACCATTTTCACCCCCGACAAAGCGCCACCCTCCCCATTTAGATGCGGGTCGTTCCTCCAGTAGAGCCAACCAAAATGTTGGCCCAGTTCTCCAGGAACTCAAAACCCTTCTTTCAGCCTCTCGTTCAGCTCCCTGCGCTCCGGGGGCCCAGGAAGTATTTCTGGCAATGCTACCTGGGAGGTCCTTTTCCTTAACCCAGCAGCTCAGCCTCTGAAATATTCTTTTATATTGTTTGATCTGATGGGTGCAGTAGTAGGGAGAGTGTAGGGGTAAGGGGGTGTAGCTGTACCCCTGTAGGGGCTGCTGGTAGTTGTGGTCCGTCTCTCACCCTGCACAGCCAGGCACATGAATTGCCAGACACCCAACGGTCAAGAAATAGTCCTGGTACTTGTTTGATTTTTATTAGGGGGTTTAACTTGGATGGGCATAGGGTACTTATGGGATGCCCAATTGATTGCAGATAGGAAACTGAGACTGAAACAATATAAACCTCCGGTATAAACGCATTTCTCCTGTTCTACCTCCAGCACAAACTTGCTTGCAGACTATCACTCCCAGGACCAGCTGGCACTGAATGGCAGGCCTGGCACTGGCTCAGCCAGGCCCAAAGAAAATGCCCTTTGCAGACAGGGACCGCGGGCCCCTATGGTGTAGCAAAAATGGTAGTCCTAGTGCTAGCTGTCCCACATGGCTACTGATCCCAGCGCCACCTCTTCAGGCCCTGCCAGCCCTCCTGGCTGCAGCTGCCTCTTTCCACTGCCCGTGCCACCACATTCCTCCCGACTGGCACTGTACCCATCCCAGACTGCTCCATCCCAGTCCTCTCAGGCGTGCCTCCCCAGTCCTTCTGTGTGTCACTCACCAGCCCCCTTGGCTGCACCTTGATGTTCCCCCTGGATATTTGCCTGGCAGTGTTCTCTTGCTGTCCTCTCCTTGCTCCTGTGCCTCCTGTCCAGGACACCTCCGTGTGATTTAATAAGGTCCCCTCCTCACCCGAGCCCAGGACCAAGGTCACCCCCCAGACTTGGGGAGCTTCCTCAAAGGCCACGACAGCCTAACACTCCATCTCCATCTTCCACCCCAAACCAACTCCTCCCAGCTGGGCTGACCCTGAGTATTCTGAGGGCCCCGGCCAATCC
>BLSH010043905.1:17217-34265 GCA_018402905.1 Glandirana rugosa
GAGTTTGGTCGTCGTCCTTGGAGAGGGTAGTGTTCTAAAATCATATCATACTGCTATAGGGAGAGGTTCCTTCCTGGTGCTGGTGTGAGGGATAGATTAGCGTTCTAAAATCATCTCATAATGCTATAGGGAGAGGTTTCTGCTGCTGCTGTGAGGGATAGATTAGCGTTCTAAAATCATCTCATACTGTTATAGGGAGAGGTTCCTGCTGCTGCTGTGAGGGATAGATTCGTGTTCTAAAATCATATCATACTGGTATAGGGAGAGGTTCCTGCTGCTGGTTTGAGGGACAGATTAGTGTTCTAATATCATCTCATACTGCTATAGGGAGAGGTTCCTGCTGCTGCTGTGAGGGATATATTAGTGTTCTAAAATCATTTCATACTGCTATAGGGAGAGGTTCCTTCCTGGTGCTGGTGTGAAGGATAGATTAGCCTTCTAAAATCATCTCATACTGCTATAGGGAGAGGTTCCTGCTGTTGCTGTGAGGGACAGATTAGTGTTCTAAAATCATCTCATGCTGCTATAGGGAGAGGTTCCTGGTGCTGGTGTGAGGGATAGATTAGCGTTCTAAAATCATCTTATACTGCTATAGGGAGAGGTTTCTGCTGCTGCTGTGAGGGATAGATTCGTGTTCTAAAATCATTTCATACTGCTATAGGGAGAGGTTCCTTCCTGGTGCTGGTGTGAAGGATAGATTAGCCTTCTAAAATCATCTCATACTGCTATAGGGAGAGGTTCCTGCTTCTGCTGTGAGGGATAGATTAGTGTACTAAAATCATCTCATACTGCTATAGGGAGAGGTTCCTGGTGCTGGTGTGAGCAATAGATTAGCGTTCTAAAATCATCTCATACTGCTATAGGGAGAGGTTCCTGCTGCTGCTGTGAGGGATAGATTAGTGTTCTAAAATCATCTCATACTGCTATAGGAAGAGGTTCCTTCCTGGTGCTGGTGTGAGGGATAGATTAGTGTTCTAAAATCATCTCATACTGCTATAGGGAGAGGTTCCTGCTGCTGCTGTGAGGGATTGATTAGAGTTCTAAAATCATCTCATACTGCTATAGGGAGAGGTTCCTGCTGCTGCTGTGAGGGACAGATTAGTGTTCTAAAATCATCTCATTCTGCTATAGGGAGAGGTTCCTGGTGCTGGTGTGAGGGATAGATTAGCGTTCTAAAATCATCTTATACTGCTATAGGGAGAGGTTCCTGCTGCTGCTGTGAGGGATAGATCAGTGTTCTAAAGTCATCTCATACTGCTATAGGGAGAGGTTCCTGCTGCTGGTATGAGGGACAGATTAGTGCTCTAAAATCATATCATACTGGTATAGGGAGAGGTTCCTGCTGCTGGTGTGAGGGACAGATTAGTGTTCTAAAATCATCTCATACTGGTATAGGGAGAGGATCCAGCTGCGTCTACATTACTGGTTTAAAAAAAAAAGAATAATATTTTTTTATATAATTATATTAATAAATAGTGCTACATAGTACATTTGCACCTTGCTGTGCATTTCTTGCATACAAAAAAAGTGCGTCTACATTGTTGTTTTAAAAAGAAAAGAATAATAATTTATTAGAAAAAAATTGTATTTATGGGGTAGGACCCTTCCCCCATAGATGAATATTGGGACTTTGTTGGTACTGAGTAACCCTCTCTGAATGATCAGACATACACACAAAGTATCTTTGTATGTGTAGCAAAATTTAAATAATACATAATGTTAACAACATAAAATCCCCAAAAGAGGAGAAAAATATCAAACAAAAATACATAAACACAGTGGTCGGATAGTAAAATACATGAACCAGAGTGGGTCTGGAAGCTCCCATTCGATGGAGTAGAGGTGTGGCTCCAATGACTGGCTGATAGGGGATACGAGTCTTTGGGAAGAACAGACTCGTATCCCCTATCAGCCAGTCATTGGAGCCACACCTCTACTCCATCGACTGGGAGCTTCCGGACCCACTCTGGTTCATGTATTTTACTATCCGACCACTGTGTTTATCTATTTTTGTTTGATATTTTTCTCCTCTTTAGGGGATTTTATGTTGTTAACATTACGTATTAATTCAATTTTGCTACACATACAAAGATACTTTGTGTGTATGTCTGATCATTCAGAGAGGGTTACTCAGTACCAACAAAGTCCCAATATTCATTTATGGGGGAAGGGTCCTACCCCATAAATACATTTTTTCTACTTGGCATCTTAGGGATGTGGTACTGAAAAGGCAGTGGCTGATTACATTTTTCATTCTATTAATAATAATTTATTATTCTTTTTTTTTATTATTAATAAATAGTGCTACACAGTACATTTGCACCTTGCTGTGCATTTCTTGCACAAAATTAAAAAGTGTGTCGACATTGTTATTAAAAAAAAAAAAAGATTAATAATTTATTATACTTCTTTTTTTAGTATTAATAAATAGTGCTACACAGTACAATTGCACCTTGCTGTGCATTTCTTGCACAAAATTATAAAGTGCATCGACATTGCTGCTTTAAAAAATAATCTAAATTTGTGCAAAATAGTAAATTTGCATCCAGAATGAGGAGAGCGTCAAATAAGGGACGTGGCCGTGGTGCTGCTGGTGTTGGTGGTGTTGGTGAAGCTCCTGTTGCAAGGAGCTGTGCCAGCTACACGCTCAAGTGAAACACCTTCCTCAGGTGCACGTATCCGACAGAACCTTCAACGTTATATGGTAGGCCCGAATGCCGCTCAAATGGTGAGGCCAGAGCAAGTACAGGCGATAGTAGATTGGGTGGCTGACAATGCCTCCAGTTCCTTCACATTGTCTCCCACCCGGTCCCTTGCTGAAGGCTCAGAGTTGGCATCTGAACCCCATGGCCATCTGTCTTTCACCTCAGCCCCTTGAAAATCAGCCAAGCAGTCTGAGCCCCAAGTCATGCAGCAGTCTCTTATGCTTTTTGATGACTCTGCTGGTGTGCTTTCCGTGGGCCATCCACATAGCCCTGCCCCAGAAGTGGAAGACATTGAGTGCACCGATGCCCAACCACTTCTGTTGCAGGATGAGGACATGGAAACACCACCACAGCACATCTCTGATGATGACGAAACACAGGTGCCAACTGCTGCGGCTTTCTACAGTGTGCAGACTGACAAGGAGGGCAGTGGTGAAGAGTAGGTGGAAGTTGATGAAGAGGATGATGAGGTCCTAGACCCCACAGGGAATGAAGGTCATGCGAGTGACGTGTGCAGTTTGGAGGAAGAGGTGGTAGCCGCACAGAGGCACCAGCACAGCAAAAGAGAAAGCAGGTTGCAAAAGCGGAGCGACCGTGCCCTAGACAGTACGTCTGCTACTACCCACCGCACCCAGGGACCTAACACACCAAAGGCAGCTTAAAGGCGTTCCCCGGCGTGGCAGTTCTTCAGACAATGTGCTGACGACAAGATACAAGTGGTTTGCACGCTGTGCAATGAGAGCCTGAAGCGAGGTGAGGAATGTTCTAAACCTGAGCACAACCTGCATGACCAGGTATCTAAATGCAAAGCACAAGCTGCAGTGGAATAAGTACCTCAAAATCCAAGAAAGTTCTCAGGCTCCTCCTGCTTCCTCTTCTGCTGCCTTGGCCTCTTCCTCCACCTCTACAGTGTCAGTGTCACCTACCACCCAGCAAACAGACGATGTGACAGCAACGCCACCATGTCCGCCACCGTCCCCAAGCATTTCAACACCATGGTCCCATGGAAACTTACAGCTATCCATCTCCCAAACACTGGAGAGAAAGAGGAAGTACCCCCCTACCCACCCCCAATCCCTGGCCCTTAATGCCAGCATTTCAAAATTCCTGGCCTTTGAATTGCTGTCATTCCGTCTGGTGGACACTGACAGTTTTAATAACCTGATGGCGGTGGCTGTCCCACTGTACAACGTTCCCAGCCGCCACTACTTTTCCAGGCAAGCCATCCCTTCCCTGCACAAACAAGTCGGGGACAAGATCAAGTGTGCAACGCCATCTGTAGCAAGGTCCACATACCCACTGATACATGGACAAGTAAGCACGGGCAGGGACGCTATATATCTCGCTAACTGCACACTGGGCAAAATGTAGTGGCGGGTGGGCCTGAGGCGGATAGCAGTTTGGCGCATGTCCTTCCGCCACTGAGGATTGCAGGGCATTTCTCTTTGCCTCCTGTTGCCTCCTCCTACTCCGCTTCCTCCTCCTCATCCGGTCAGCGTAACACCTTCACCACCAACTTCAGCACATCCAGGGAGAAACGACAGCAGGCTGTTTTAAAACTGATATGTTTGGGGGATAAACCCCACACTGCGCAGGAGCTGTGGACGGGCATTGAACAAAAGACAGATGAGTGGTTGTTGCCACTGAGCCTCAAGCCCGGCCTGGTGGTGTGCAACAATGTGCGAAATCTCGTAGTAGCTCTAGGCCTAGCTGTTTTGACGCACATCCCTTGCCTGGTGCAAGTGCTGAATTTGGTGGTGCAGAAATTTCTAAAAAACGACCCAGATATGTCAGAGCTGCTGCAAAAAGTGCGGGCCGTCTGTGCGTGCTTTTGGCGTTCTCACCCTGCCGCTGCTCGCCTGTCTGCGGTGCGGCGGAACTTCAGCCTTCCCACTCACCGCCTCCTATGCGACATGCCCACAAGGTGGAACTCCTCCTTGCACATGCTGGAGAGACTGTGTGAGCAGCAGAAAGCAATAGTTATAGTTTCAGCTGCAGCACGCATGGGTCAGTCGCTCTGCAGAACAGCACCACTTCACCACCAATGAGTGGGCCTCCATGCGAGACCTGTGTACCATATTGCGGTGTTTCCAGTACTCCACCAACATGGCCAGTGCCGATGAAGCTGTTCTCATCGTTACTATCCCACTTCTATGTCTCCTTGATAAAACACTTCGGGTGATGATGGAAGAGGATGTAGCATAGGAGGAAGAGGAGGAGGAAGAGGGGTCATTTCCACAGTTATCAGGCCAGTCATTCACAAGTGGCTCGGAGGGTGGGTTCCTGCACCAACATAGGCCAGGTAAAGAATTTTCAAGCCAGGGCACAGTTCTGGAGAATGAGGAACTGTGCTCACAGCAGGGTGGCACCCAAAGCAGATCATGGGCATCACTGGAGCGTAGCTGGGGGGATACGGAGGACACAGATGATACAACTCCCACAGAGGACAGCTTGTCTTTGCCTCTGGGCAGCCTGGCACACATGAGTGACTACATGCTGCAGTGCCTGCGCAATGACAGCCGAGTTGCCTACATTGTAACTTGTGCTGATTACTGGCTGGCCACCCTGCTAGATCCCCGTTACAAGGACAACGTGCCGTCCTTAATTCCCTCATTGGAGAGTGATCGGAAAATACGCGACTACAAGCGCATGCTGGTAAACACGCTGCTGAGGGCATTCCCACATGACACAGGGGGGCTCAGTGGGAGCACAAGGCAAAGGCAGAGGAGGAGGAGGAGGAGGAAGAGGTCGACAAAGCAGCTGTGGCACGGCCAACACCTCAGAAGGCAGGGTTAGCATGGCCGAAATGTGGAAAAGCTTTGTCAGCAGCATGCCACAACAAACAGCACCACCAGCTGATAGGCAACGTCTTAGCAGGAGGCAGCATTTCAGCAACATGGCGGAACAGTATGTGTGCACACGCCTACAAGTACTGACTGATGAGTCTGCCCCATTCAATTTCTGGGTTTCCAAATTGGGCACATGGCCTGAGCTTGCCCTTTATGCCTTGGAGGTGCTGGCCTGTCCTGCAGCCATGTATTGTCTGAACGTGTGTTTAGTACGGCAGGGGGCGTTATCACAGCTAAGCGTAGCTGCCTTTCCACAGCCAATGTGGACAAGATAACGTTTATTAAAATGAACCAGGCATGGATCCCACAAGACTTGTCTGTACCTTGTGCAGAACAGACATTTAGACCGGCCTCACACAGCCATTGGTATACTTTTTTTTTAATATGTCTCAATATTTAGGGGCTACCCCAATTAGAAAAAAAAAACAAACAAACAAAAGTGTTGGCTACCACCTCCTCCTCCACCGCCACTTTCACCTACACCGCCACGGTCACCGCCTCCTCAGCCTCCTACTCCACATCCACCTCCTCCACCTCCTCCATTTTTTATTTTTTTTATGTGATTTTAAGTTATTTCCCTATCCACATTTGTTTGCTGGGCACTTGTCCTACTCTTACCCCATTGTGCTTCCTTCTGCAGCCCTCTAGCCCTTTCCAGGACTTTTTTACAGCCTTTTTTGTGCCAAAAAGTTCGGGTCACCATTCACTTCAATGGGGTTCGGGGTTAAGTTCGGGTCAAGTTCGGTGCCAAACCCGAACTTTTCCGCGAAGTTCGGCCAAACCCGCCGAACCTGAACATCCAGGTGTTCGCTCAACTCTATAAATAATATAACTGGGTACTAACATTTTTAGGTAAAGTTGATCCAGGGTGTATCCGATTGTCTCTTGGGGGATCAGGAATGAATTATTTCTTCTGTTATAGCTAATTGGATCATGCTTTGCTGGGGTTTTTTGCCTTCCTCCGGATCAACTGTGGGTGAAGGATTGTATATGGTATTGTTTGGTTATATATCATTTTTTTTTTTGGTTGAACTAGATGGACTTGTGTCTTTTTTCAAACTGACTAATTATGTAACTATGTAAAGGGGGTTCTACAAAGTTTTGACTCAGGGGGGATGAATATAAATGCACGCCACATTTTTTACATATTTATTTGTAAATAATTTTTAAAACATTTATCATTTCCCTTCCACCTCACAATTATGTGCCACTTTGTGTTTGTCTGTCACATAAAATCTCAATAAAATACATTTACGTTTCTAGTTGTAAACTGACAAAATGTGGATCATTTTAAGGGCTATGAATACTTTTTCAAGGCACTGTACAGACCACTGAAAAAAATGATACTATGCACCCTTGAGGAGGAGAAGGAGGAAAAGGACACAATATCAGTTATCAAAATAAAATGGATGCTATCCCAAAAGAAAGGGGGGAGGGTGCATTAGCAGCACTCTAAAAGATAGTGGCTGCTATACACCCTTCAGAGGAAGAAGGAGGAGGACATGTTACATTAGAAGTACTTGTAAAGAAAGAAGCTTATAAGCAGGTGCTTACTGAGGTGTTATAGTGTTAGTTGTGTTTAGTATTTCTTGGGTTAAGTATTCTCTTTTATGTCAATTGTCCTACATAGTTATTGCTTCCCAGCAAAATTGGCACTGACTGAGAGGTCAGTATTAGCTGTGCTAGCCAGATTTTCCAGAGTTTTTCTGCAGAGCCCTGTCCCTGTTGGAGAAACATAAAATAAAGATCAGCCTGTGTGACAGAGGGAGCTCCAGCATGGGAACAGAGAGGAAGGAGTACTGTATCACATGAAGCTGTAGTGGGCTTCACATGGGAGTGAGGTGCCAATAATGGCTGTGATGGTGGAGTGGGACAGAGGCTCCATTTCCTCCAAAATTCAGCCTTTGTAAGGTAGAAGATGTGCAGTTACACAGAATGAGTGCTTTACAGTAGAGTTTTCAGTGTATTACGTGGAACTGTGCAAGACAACAGCTCACTTCTAAGTGGGGTGTCACCTTAATGCTTTTTTTTTTTTACAATATACTTTTATTGTTGGTTTGCAAAAAGTAACAAATATACAACTGATCACAATCAATGTGAAACAGTTATAAAGCAATGACAATTCAATGAGATACTGTAAATTTTCAAGACAAAAATATATAAGATACAGTCAAATAGAAATATTCTTCAGCAAAAAGTGTTTTGAAGATAAACAACTGAATCTTATGGATATGGTAATGAAAGATGGTTCTATATATAAAAGAAAAAGGGGGGAAGATGTTTGGGTGAGAGTAGAAAATAGAGAGAGGAAAGAGAAGTAGAAAGAGGGAGAATAAGTAGCAGAAAGGAGAGGGTCTCGACAGTCAATGCAGTTATAATGTCTATATAAAGAAGTCAGATTTTCCAGAGTCTAGTTTGATGAAAGGTGAAAAATAAAAATTTTTTTTAGGATCATAATATGTCTGTATTCGTCTGAGTATCTAAAGATAATCCAGGGGTTCCAAATGTTATGGTAATAATCAAGTTTGTCATAAGAGAGAGCCATAGTTTCTTCCATAGCTTGATAAAAAATGATTTTGGTATGCCAATTTTTTACTGAAGGTAAGTATGTTGTGTTCCATGCTCTAGGGATTAGTATCTTTGCAGCATTAATAAAATGTCTTGCTAGAGGGTTTTTGTAGCGTCTAATGGAATGGGAGGAAATATTAAGGAGGCAGAAATTTGCATTTAGCTCTTCATTTGAACCTGTAATTTTTTTGGTTAGCTCGCATGCACTTTCCCAAAAAACAGAAATCAGGGGACATTGTCCCCAAATGTGTATCAAGGAGCCAACTTCTTTCTTACATCTCCAACATAAATTGGAAGTTTGAGGATGCCAAGTGTGTAGTTTATCTGGTGTGGTGTAACAGTGTCTGAGAATTTTATAAGACGTTTCTTGATTTTGGAGCTAATCGAACACGTGTGTGCTAAAGTACAAGCTTTGTCCCACTGTTGAGCAGATAAACTTATATTTAGTGCTTTTTCCCATTTGTCCTTAAAGGCAGTGTTATTTTTATTGACCGCAGATTGTAGCCAAGAATAAGTTAGAGAGGTTGATTTTTTTTGTCTCTGTAGCATTCAAACACTTAGATTCTAGTTTGTGTGAGATCTTGGGAGCAAGCATTTTTGAATTTGTGTGAGCTTAGGAAGCTGCAGAGCTGTAGATATAACCAATGGGGAAAAGCCTGATCTCCGCATAAGGTTTGGATACTGTCCTTAGTTTTTACAATTCCTTTTTCTATACAATGAGTTGCCAGAAGTGGTGTATAGAGTTGAGCAAACCCGAACTGTAAAGTTCGGGTTCGTACTGGACTTTAGGGTGTCCGTGTCCTGAACCTGAACCCGGACATTTGAGAAAAAGTCCGGGTTCGGGGTTCGGTTATTTTTTCGCGCCTTTTGAATAGCTGCAGGGCAGTCAATCAACAAGTGTTTCACTTGTTTGCCCTTAGAAGCCATCACAGCCATGCCTACTAATGGCATGACTGTGATTGGCCAATGTATCATGTGACCCAGCCTCTATATAAGCTGGAGTCACGTAGTGCTGCATGTCACATCATTTCATACTAGTGTAGGGAGAGGATGCTGCTGCTGCTGTGAGGGACAGATTAGCTTTAGAAAATCATCTCATACTAGTGTAGGGAGAGGATGCTGCTGCTGCTGTGAGGGACAGATTAGCTTTAGAAAATCTGTTAAAAACAGTGATTTATTGGTGGGTGGGTGCTAGAGGAGATTTTTGTTTGCTAGAGCACATTTTGTTTGCTGTGCCTCATATAAAATCTAAGAAATGTTTCTGTTTGTTAGGTGGGCATTTGCAGCCATTTTTGCAAGTGCAGTGCACTTGCAACTGCTTGTGTGTCAGGGACACAATCGTGTTCTGTTAGTTCAGTTGGCAAAATTATGGCATATTTAAATACTGCTTTTACACTGCAGTTAGACAAATTAAATTTTTTTTTTTTTGTGCAAAATATTACATTTGCGTCCAGCGAGGCATTTCTTGCACAAAATTAAAAAGTGCATCTACATTGCTGGTTTAAAAAAAAAATATTCTAAATACTACATTAGCGGCCAGTGGTGCATCTCTTGCACAAAAATAAAAAGTGCGTCGATATTGCTGGTTTAAAAAAAAATTTGAAATACTACATTTGCAGCCAGCGGTGCATTTCTTGCACAAAAATAAAAAGTGCGTCTACATTGCTGGTTTAAAAAAAAAATAGTGCTACATAGTACATTTGCACCTTGCTGTGCATTTCTTGCACAAAATTAAAAAGTGCGTAGACATTGCTGGTTTAAAAAAAAAAAAACTAGTGCTACATAGTACATTTGCACCTTGCTGTGCATTTCGTACGCTGCAGCGGTACTTCAGCCTTCCCGCTCACCGCCTCCTATGCGACTTGCCCACAAGGTGGAACTCCTCCTTGCACATGCTGGAGAGACTATGTGAGCAGCAGCAGGCAATAGTGGAGTTTCAGCTGCAGCACGCACGGGTCAGTCACTCTGCGGAACAGCACCACTTCACCACCAATGAGTGGGCCTCCATGCGAGACCTGTGTCCTCAACCTCCTACTCCACATCCACCTCCTCCTCCATTTTTTTTTTTTTTTTATGTGATTTTAAGTTATTTCCCTATCCACATTTGTTTGCAGGGCACTTGTCCTACTCTTACCCCATTTTGCTTCCTTTTGCAGCCCTCTAGCCCTTTCCAGGACTTTTTTAGAGCCATTTTAGTGCCCAAAAGTTCGGTCACCATTGACTTCAATGGGGTTCGGGGTCAAGTTCGGGGCCAAACTCAAACTTTTTCGCGACGTTCGGCCGAACCAGCCGAACATCCAGGTGTCCGCTCAACTCTAGTGGTGTACATTTGATGGGTCTGGTAGGGTTTTATTTTTTATACCCGGAATAAATTCTGGATTATCTGCAATTCTCATTAGAGGTCCAGGTATTGAAGCAATGGCATACTTATGGGAAGCTGCTTGGAATATTTGTAATGTAGTGTCTATAAGGGGATGTTGTTTTATTTCTGGTGGAAGTTTGGAGAATTGAATCCAGGGAATGAATTTTAGAGGAAGAGGTGAGGAATTGCCTTGCAAGGAGACCCAAACTTTGTTAGGAAGATGGCAGTGCCAATCTAAAATTCTTGTTATGTGGGTGGCCAAATTATATCTTTTAAAATCGGGAAGGCCCATACCCCCTGATTCTTTAGAGCGCATCAATGTTAAGAATTTTAGTCTAGGTTTCTTATGGGCCCATAGAAATTGTATTTGTATGTTCTGCATTTGTTTGAAAAAGTTGAAGGGGATTTTTATTGAAAGAGCATTCATTCAGTAGCGTAGTCTAGGTAGAATAACTATTGTTATAATTGCGGATCTTACGAACCATAAAAGCCCACCTGAGTGCCATTTTTTAAGATCTGAAATAATGTTTTGAAGTAACAGGGATACAGATAATTTAGGTTGGAAGTGAGCCCTATCCCTAAATATTTTAGTTTATTTTTTTTTCTCAGTTAAAAAGGCAAATTCTATTTGCTGAGTCTAGTTTTTCTTTTGGAAGAGAAATATTTAAGGCTTCGGATTTGTTGTAGTTAATTTTAAGGTTAGAGATATACCTAAAATGTTTGAAGTGTTCGGATAGATTGGGGATTGAAATGTGGTATTGTGTTAGGGAGAATAACAAATCATCTGCGTATGCAGCTATTTTAAACTCCCTATCTGAGACTTTGAAACTGTGTATGGATGTGTCTTGGTTGATTAATCAATGAGGGGGTCTAGGGAAATTATAAATAATAAAGGTGAAAGGGGACAGCCTTGTCTTGTCCCATTTCTGATCCTAATAGACTCAGAAAGGGTGCCATTGATTTTTATTTTTGCTGATGGAGAAAAGTATAAGGTGAAGATCCACGAGAGCATTTTATATTGTAGTCCAATGTGTCTACAAGTCGCAAACATGTAGTCCCAATTAACTCTATTGAAGGCCTTCTCCGCACGGGTAGACAGGAGAAGGCCCTCAATTTTTTTAGAGTGCACAATGTGAAACAGATTTAAAGCTTTTACAATGTTGTCTCTTGATTCTCTCCCTGGCATGAAGCCAACTTGTTTGGGTGCTATAATTTTTTGGAGTAGGGGTCTGAGTCATGTGGTTAAAATGTTTGCTAATAGTTTAATATCTATATTTAGTAATGAAATGGGCCTATAGCTGGCCATTCTTTGGATCTTTATTGGCCTTTGGTATAACAGTAATATGGGCCTGTAAGATGGAATCTGTAATGGTTTGATTATTGTGTAACGTGTCTAAATTTGTGAGGAGGGTTTTTTGAGGATGTCTGAGAATAGTTTGTAGTATTGGGCAGTCAGGACATCTGGGCCTGGACTTTTACCTGGCTTCAGGTCTTTTATTGCTTGTAATAGCTCTTTTTCTTGGATAGGGGTTTCTAGTTCTTGTATGTCCTCTATAGGTAAAGATGGTAATGTACTTAGTTTTAGGAATTCTTCTATGATATGGCTCCTATTTCCACTCATACAGTGAGGTTTATGAGTTACTGGGAGATCATAACGTTTTGAATAGTATTTGTGAAATTGGGCTGCAATTTTGTCTGTCGAGTATTCCAAAATCACATTACTTGAGCGTATACAGTGGATGTTTTCTAGTGTCTTGGATTCTTTTAAGGCTCTCGCTAAGTACTTTCCACTCTCATTTCCATGCTCATAATAGAGTCGTTTGTTGAAGAACAAGAGACGTCTTGTCCTGTTTTCTAAAATGTATTGTAATACTTTTCTTGCTTTTAGTAATTCTGAAGCAGTGGCTATTGAGAGCATTTGTTTGTGACATGACTCTAATCTAGAGATATGTGAATTTTTTTTCTCGTTCTCCTTTTTGAGATGTGATCCCCATTTTATAAGTTCTCCACAGATCACACATTTGTGTGCTTCCCAGATCATAAGAGGAGAAGTCTCGTTGTTACAGTTTATAGAAAAGTATGTTTTAATTGATTCTGTAATATTTTTTAGAATTTCCAGTTTTAGAAGTAATGAGGGGTTCAATCTCCAGTTACATGGCTTTGATAGTGTGCCTGGGGGTGATAGTGTAATGACAATGGGAGCATGATCTGATATGGATTTAAATCCAATTTTGGCATCTGCTAACAGGGCTATGTTTCTTTGTGAAATAAAAATATAATCTATCTTTGTATATTTGTTGTGTGGTTTTGAGTTAAATGTATAATCCTTTTCTTATGGGTGTAGGAGTCTCCAGGAATCTACAAGTATTAATGAGTTGAGTAGGGTTTTTATATGTTTGATTATTTTATATGCAATTAATGTTTGGTCATTGGAGGTATCTGGAAGGGAATTAAGTGGGATGTTAAAGTCTCCGCCAAGTATTAACATACCTGATGAAAGCCATTTTAGCTCTTCCACAATTTTCTGGTAAAAGGAGATATGTGATTTATTGGGAGAGTATACGTTCACAATAGTCATTTGTTGTCCATTTAATGTCCTTTTAAAAAAAAAGGTATCTACCTTTTGGATCAACTAGTTGATCTGTGACTGAGAAGTCTGAGTTTTTGCTTAAAAGGATAGAACACCTTTTGTCTTAGCTAGTGGATTAGATGCATGGAACATTTTTGTGAAATAATTGTTGGTGAGTTTTGGAATTTTGTTTATATTAAAGTGGGTCTCTTGCAAAAGATCTATTTTAGGTTTAGCTTTAGTGAGTTCACTAAACAAAGAAGATCTTTTTTTCTGGGATATTCAGTCCCTTTGTGTTGTGGGAAAAAATGGTGGGAAATTTCCCTAATTCTAAGTACGACATGCCGAGAGTTGTAGAAGATAAAGAGGAGAGTTTAAGAGTAAGAAAATGAAGTCAGGAAATGGGGGGAGATAAAAAGAAAAGAGTATCAATGAGAAACTTAGTGAAGGAGATTTAATAGTGTCTAGATAATACTGTATTTTGTTCTAGTACACCTTAGATGAAGGGTGAAGATCCACTTCTGTCCTAGGTGAGACCTCTTAAACACAGAATAAACCAGTTTTAGTTGTGAACAAAAAATGTTTAGTTCAATGAGTCTTATATGAGAAATCTAGAGAAAAAAAACTGGAAGGGGAGAGAATGGTTTATTAAACATATCCTCGTAAACCAAGAAAAGGTATGAAGATTTATGCCACTGAAACTCCTAAGAGTTTCCCTATAAGGCTAGTCGCTCCTTAGACTCTATGTGAAACCTTAATGCTGACCTTTGCATGCCTCTGTTCCAAGGCATTAACGACCACTTTGCGAGGGTCCTCACAATCCCACAATTGGCGATAAGCCTCGCCCACAAACTGCTATGCAGGATTTAGAAGTAGGTGGATAAAAATTATGCATTAGCAAATTTCTAAGGAAAAGTAGCTGCTATGTATCCTTCAAAAGGAGAAGGAGGAGGAAGAAAATGGTGCATTAAAAGTGCTTGGAAAGAAAGGAATTGCTATGTACACTTTAGAAGTAGGTGGATCTAAACAAAAGTAACAAAAAAAAAGTAGCTGCTATGCACCTTTGAGGACCGAGGAGGATGTGTCTTTTGCTTAAAACTCATCTGACTGACATGCTGAAATGTTTCAGACAGAGACTGTGGACCACAGATTTTTTTTTGGAAAAAGTACACTTAAATTAATTTTAGTGCATACAAACAAAATATAACACCCATTTGGTAAAATATAAAAGATCATTTTATTCTGAGTAAATAGATACCTAACATGTCACACTTTAAAATTGTGCATGCCCGTGGAACAGAAGCCAAACTACGGTACCTGGAATTCTCCACAGGCAAAGCTTTAAAAGCCTATACAGGTTACTAGTTCAGAGTTACATAGGAGGTCTGGCACTAGAATAATTGCTCTCACTCGCGACACGCTACTCTCCTTTTGTTGAAAAGCAGGATTCTGTGTTGTTGGTAGATCTCTTGTGTAACTTGGTGAACAGTGGAATTTTGTGCACAGGCACTCTTATCCCTCTTTTCTTTTATATTTAAAGTGGTAGTAAACCCTCCTATCATTTTCAGCCTAGGAAGCTGCCATCTTGGCCTCTGTTTAATCTACAACTGCCATGATGTTGCACATGTGATCAGCTATTAAACCAGCCATTGGATGGTTGGACACTTTGGTTTAGAGCACAACCAATGGGAGTGTTACATTTCTGGCACGTGCCGGAAATGGAACTGGTTTTTATACTGTTACAGTAAATGGATGGGTTTACTCCCGCTTTAAGCTGTACTGCTAATATATGCAGCTAACTTTATATGAATGTTGCCTATGGTAACTGCAAGGTTCTTAGATAATTGTATTATGGGTAACACTTGCTGGGAGATGTGAAGATCTTTGCTTCTTGAGTATTGCACATTTAAGGTCATTGAATCCTGATGAAGCTAATCTTTTAGTGAAATGCGTAGAGCCATGAAGCCTATATAGGAACACAAGATGTGGAATTACAATATCTAATATCTAGTAAATATATTTTGATGTGATATGTGTTTCTTGCTGGTGGAAAAGTGGCATTAATGTATTTTTGTACTGATGATGGTTTTATATTTGTAATAAAATTATGATGTTTTTAATTTAGTGTGTGGGATTCCCTGATTCCTCTCTGCTCCTGGTACTCGGGTCAACAGTAGATAGACAGTTGATTAGATTTCAAGTGTCATGTTAAGCCCCGTACATACAGGCAGAATGTCGGGAGACGTGCTGGTACAAAAAATACCTGAAAACTAGCAACCGACCGACTCTCAATCAGTGCTCTCAGCCAATGGTAGAGAGCGCTGATCAGAGTGTTCTAGCACGGGGGCCGCCCCCCTGTCAGAACACAGCAGCTCAGTGGGGGAGAGTGCTGACTAACCTTGCATAGTTAGTACATGGTTAGTATGCAGGGCTGGACTGGGACAAAAATTTGGCCCTGGACTTCATCCAGACCGGCCCAGGGAACATCAGGGTACAGTGCACATCAGGGCAAAGGGCACAGGACACATCAGGGCACAGCGCACATCACATCAGGGTACAGCACATCAGATTACAGGGCACAGCACATCAGAGTACAGGGCACAGCACATCAGGGCACAGCACATCAGGGTACAGCACATCAGGGCACAGCACATAAGGGCACAGCACATAAGGGCACAGCACAACAGGGTACAGCACATCAGGGTACAGCACATCAGGGCACAGCACATCAGGGCACAGCACATCAGGGTACAGCACATCAGGGCACAGTGTACAGCACATCAAGGTACAGCACGTCAGAGTACAGCACATCAGGGCACATGGGGCACATGGAGCACATCAGGGCACATGGGGCACATTAGGGCACATCAGGGCATGTCACGACACATGGGGCACATTAGGGCACATGGGGCACATTAGGGCACATCAGGCACATTAGGGCACATCAGGAAACATCAGGGTACATGGAGCACATCAGGGCACATGGGGCACATCAGGGCACATCAGGACACATGGGACACATGGGGCACATCAGGGCACATCAGGCAAATTAGGGCACATGGGGCACATTAGGGCACATCAGGTACATTAGGACATATCAGACACATTAGGGCACATCAGGCCACATAAGGCACATTAGGACACATCAGGGCACATGGGGCACATTGGGCACATCAGGCACATTAGGGCACATCAGGCACATTAGGGCACATTAGGGTGCATGGGGTACCTTAGGGCACACCAGGGAACATGGGGCACATTAGGGCACATTAGGGTACATGGGGTACATTAGGGAACATCAGGCACATCAGGCCACATTAGGGCACATTAGGGATCATCAGGGCACATCAGGCACATTAGAGCACATGGGGCACATCAGGGCACAAGGGGCACATTAGAGCACTTAGGGCACATCAGGCACATTAGGGCACATGAGGCACATTAGGGCATATCAGGGCACATCAGGCACATTAGGGCACATGGGGCACATCAGGCCACATCAGGCACATCAGGGCACATGGGGCACATCAGGCACATTAGGGCACATCAGACAAGTCAGAGCACATTAGGACTAGAGTTGAGCGAACACCTGGAAGTTCGGGTTCTGCTGGTCCGTCCGAACTTCGGGACAAAGTCCGGGTCCGGGTCCGGACGGAACCCGAACGATCGCACGGACAACGAACCCCATTGAAATCAATGGGGACCCGAACTTTTAGGCACAAAAATGGCTGTAGGAAAGTCCTGGAAAGCCCCAGAGGGCTGCAAAAGGAAGTAAAATGGGGGTAAGGGTAGGGCAAGCGCCCTACAAAAAAATGGGGACAGGGAAATAACTTTAAATATTTTTAAAAAAATAAAAACATAAAAAATGCAAAAATGGAGATGAATGTGGTTCATCTTCAAACTGTGTCTGAAAAGTATTAATTAACGGTAGAAGCCATATAACTGTTCTAAAATCATCTTCAAACTAGGGCAAGTGCCCTACAAATAAATGGGGA
>BLSH010043921.1:2630-31940 GCA_018402905.1 Glandirana rugosa
TCATTCACTAGGTAAACATGAGATTAAAGCTCTTTTCTCCACGGGGCCTGTTAGAGTGCACACTACTTAGTGCATCCCACCTCGCTGTACGACTGCAGTACCGCACAAGGTCCTTCACTCTCTGCCAAAACACGAAAATCGACCGGTCGTTAAAATATTACCTCAAATACAGTGAAAAATTTACCTTGACGTTAGATAAAGAAATTTATTTATTAATCCTTCCAAAATGTGTTACACCTCGAAGAGGAAAATACAACCAACACCAGAGTGAACCTATGGTAGCACTATTCTGCGTGTCGAGTATAAGAGTAGAGATTCACCTAGAACACCCTCTCAGAACACTTATGGGACCGGTCTCACAAACCGGTGTGCGAGTAGAGTGGAGAGAAACTAATCTCGTGGCCAAACACTCTGGCCAGGGTATTCACAAGACTCTCCCACAAGATCCACTTAGAGATGAGAATATGAGCTGTGCGTCTTATCACGATGGTATCCAAGTGAGACCACAACCAACATAAAAGGAGAAGCTCCACATTGTGTAAAACCTTCCTAATTATTTATTTAAAGAAATAGATTGCAGTTCCATTTAAAAAGTGACATAAACTCCATTATAAAATTGCTGGCCAGCTAAAAGCACAAAACCGTCTCTCACTTCCTGGAACACGCCATGACGTCAGCATGTCGCTCCACCCTACGTGATTCATCACACGTGAGATTGTCCGGGGCACCTCTTTTCTCGAAATTAGAGTACAAATGGATCACTTACTGTACATGTCTCCACTAGGGAGCAGAGGTTAGCTCAATGGTGAATTGGTTGAGGCAATCATCGCCTATGAGCCAGAGAGTCTCTCTTTGTAGTATGCATTAGTCCTAGTTGCCCTCTCTGGGGTCTTTAGGAAGAACTTCAAGAACCATGAATGAAGCCATTGAGGTATGAAATCTATGCTAAAGATCTAAGTGTCTACTCACTGGAGTTATCATCTTCCCATTTGACGAATAATACACATGATCATTCAGTCTTTGTCTCAGCTTTCTGATAGTCTTTCCTACATAAAATGCACCACGCTTGCAAAACATTAGATAAACAACCCTTTCTGTATTGCAGTCAGCATAGAATTTGGAGAAAAGATCTCACCATTGGTAACACAAAATGATTTCCCGAATTAATTCAGGAGCAACAACTGCAATTTCCACACCAGTGGATCCCATTGGGGTGAGCCACATGTGTGGAATGGGCTACATAGCGGCTGTTGGTTATCCTATCCCCTGATGAGGATTTTCTAAACACTACTTGGGGGTTCCTACCAATGTTACAGTATTTGTTGATAATAGGATCCTCCAATAGCAAGTGCCAATCGCTCTGTAGAACCCCCCCCCCCCCCCCCGTGATTGGTGGCGCTGTGATGAAAATTTTATGATAAATTTCACTGTGGATTGTGAAACCTGTCGTGGATAGGACCTCTACAATAATGACCACAGCTGTCGTAAAGCACTGTTAATGGCCTTGCACAAGAGGGACTTGGAGTACCCATATAGGATTAGTGAACCTGGTATAGACACTTTTTTGTACCAGCGTCTAGCTTTACGGGTGATTAGGTATGGCACCAGTAACTGATCATTGAGGTATATGGCACGCTTGCTGGGGACGTACTGCTTGAAAGCAAGACGGCTTGAAAATCTAACCAGGGACTTGTCCATGCACACAACTTGGTTGGGAATAAAAAGTGCAGCGAACTTCTGGTTGAAGTGGTTTATGAGGGGCCGAATTTTGTATAGCCGGTCAAATTCAGGGTCACCCCGTGGACGACTGAGTTCATTGTCACTGAAGTGCATGAACCGCAAAATCCACTTGTATCGTGTCCTGGCCATGCAAGCAGAGAACACGGGCATATGGTGAATTGGGTCAGTGGACCAATATGACCGCAAATCAGTTTTTTTAGTTATGCCCATGAGGAAGGAAAGGCCCAGAAAGGTCTTAAAATCTGGAACCATGATTGGTTTCCAGTCTCTGGCAAGTGTCAAGTGGGGATTAGTGGCAATGAATTGACCAGCATATAAATTGCTTTGGTCTATAGATCTATAGAGATCTTCCATGAAATACAGCGAATAAGAATCAATGGCCATAAAATCAGCTGTATTCACCGTGATTCCACGTTGGGCAGTGAATGGGGGAAGTACGGGCGCTTCATCAGTGGTGGGTTGCCAATCGGGGTTTGCAAGCGTGTCAGGAAGGGCACTATGGGTTCTGCAGGCCTCTGTTTGTCTTCTTCGTGGCTGCGGGGCATTACTTGTGCTAGCCACTCCAGCTTGTACTGCACTTATGGGACTCGCCACGTCATCACATGATACTGCAGTGCTGGTTCGTCTATGACCAGGATGTACTAGGCTGCTGGTGCTTGCCAGGTCACCAGAAGGAGTAGCGGCACTAGTACTGACTCTTTGCTGCATACGAGAGCCCTGCGATTCATGCACATCAGTGACAGCAGAACGGGGTCTGGTACGCCTGACTCTAGCAGGGACCACAACTCCGTCGTCAGAGCTATCTGTCAGGGTGCCGCTGCTGTCTACAGGTTCATACGCTGAGCCTGATTCTGACAGTGGAGCTTCCCCATCGCTCTCATCTGTCATACTCAGCATATTATAGGCCTCTTCGCTAATGTACGTGCGGCCAGACATTTTGGACTTTCTAAATTTGATACGCACACTAGCGTGACTCACAGGCAAAAAAGGGCACCTGGTTGTCAGAGCCTGTTTCAAACGCTACCAAATTCACTGTCCGATTTCGCAGGGATCGGGCATGATCTCTGCGAACCCTGCAGATATGTGTTCTTTGTTTTGTAAGTGATAGCGATCTATTGATCCTGCCCTTGGGTGGGCTGGGCTGGGCGGAGGGGCTAAACGCAGGTGTTAGCAGTTTTCTGGGCTGATCCTGCTAACGCTGCGTTTTTTAGAACCCTAATCTAGTGGGGACGCTAATATATATCTGATCATATTGCAGATATTGATCTGATCAGATACTACAATAATATCTAACACCTATCTAATGTGCATGTGTACGTGTCAGAGTACCACACTAACTGGCCCTGGCTGGCGTTTACGCTGACCCTAAAGCACACTAAAACCTAACTGGGGTCACCGCCGGGTGATCGGGGGTTAAAACCTATAAAAGGTATTTATGGCGGGCAATCTGATTGAAAAAAAAAGCTGTCTAGCTAGCTAGCGTCACCCGTAACACTTCTACGGTGATCACAGGTGACAGGGGGCAATGAAGGGGTTAAAAACTTTATTGGGGGGGGAAGGGGGGGGGGTATTTACACCTAACTAGGCCTACTAGTAACCTAATCGAACACTGATTTAGTGTCACAAGGGTCACAAGTACAGCGATCAGTAAAAATCAGATCACTGCACTATATGACACTGCGACAGGGGGTGACAGGGAGTGAAAGGGTTGACTGGGGGGCGATCAAAGGGTTAAATGTGCCTATGTGTACTGGTGTCAGTGTGCTGTTGGTGCAACTCACGTTTTTAGATGCTCCTTCTTCCTCGCTGAAACCGAAAAGGGCTTCAGGGAAGAAGTTGAGCTCACTTCCTCTGCCTCTGTTTAAATAACAGAGGCAGAGGAGCAATGTCATTCGTCAGGACCGATCGGAAGGGTCAGGCAAAAAATCATTGGCCTGGCCGTGTAGAGTGATCGGTCCTGTGACGAATCGAACAACAGTGCGTGCGCGCTCACGGTGCGCGATCGCGGCTGCTGACACCTGACGGCGTTTCGCGATAACGAACCACCTTGCCGGCGTCACGCTGCAGCGGGCAGTCGGCAAGTGGTTAAATGCCCTACTAACCATGTCATGAAATGATTATAGATAGGATATTGGGGTAGAATGCTGTTGGTTACTCAATGTTGGTTATTACTATCCGAGTGTGCAATATTAACCACTTCAGCCCCGGGAGGATTTGCCCCCTTCCTGACCAGAGCACTTTTTGCGATACGGCATTGCGCCGCTTTAACTGACAAATGCGCTGTCATGCAATGTTGTACCCAAACAAATTGACGTCCTTTTTTCCCCCTCTTTTGGAGGTATTTGATCCCCTCTGCAGTTTTTTTTTTATGCGCTATAAACAAAAAAAGAGCGGCATTTTTGAAAAAAAACAATATTTCTTACTTTTTGCTATAATACATATCCAAAACAAAAATATATATATAAAAAAAACTGATGTATTCATCAGTTTAGGCCGATATATATTCTTCTACATACTTTTGTTTAAAAAAATTGCAATAAGCGTTTATTGATTTGTTTGCGCAAAAGTTATAGTGTCTGCAAACTATGAGAATTGATTTATGGCATTTTTATTTATTTATTTTCACTAGTAATGGCGGCGATCTGAGATTTTTATGGGGACTGCGATATAGTGGCAGACAGATCGGACACTTTTGACACTTTTTTGGGACCATTGGCATTCATACAGCAATCTGTGCTATGAAAATGCTCTGATTACTGTATAATTGTCACTGGCAGGGAAGGGGTTAACACTAGGGGCGATCAAAGGGTTAAATGTGTTCCCTGACACAGTGTTGTAACTGTGTGGGGGCTGGGATGACTGGGGGAGGAGAGAGATCGCTGCACCCATATACAGGGAACATACGATCACTCTTCTCTCCCCTGTCAGAACGGGGATACGCTTGCTTACGTTCACGGATCCCCGTTCTGTCACTTGCGGGGCAGCGATCACGGGTAGCCAGTGGGCACAGAGTCTGCCCCATCTGCTGATTGGCTCCCCGCTAGCCAGTGAGCGCACCTCCAGTGGTGCACGTGCACCCACAATGCATGCTCCCGCATCAGGTGACGGCGATTCGCGCAGGAGAGCCATGTTGCCACCGTCCATCCACAGTGGGCAGTTGGCAACTGGTTAACGCTCTATTGGCACTGTCATTTCTGTTTCAGCCACTAGGTGGGGCTGTATGTTCTCTTTAGTGAGCTCTATGCTGTTGGAAGCTATAGTTACCTATTTGTTTTCTACTGTTTTTTTACATTAAACTTTGCATTCTTTTGTGAGTGTTTATGGAACATGTATGCTTGAATGTACTCAAATAAAACTTTCTTCTGATTTAAAAAAAAAAAAAACATGTCATGAAAAACCACAGGGTCCTCGCACCTCACAGATACAACAACAATGTATCCAGGGAACAACCATTACAAAAAGAATGCATAAAACCCCTCTTTTTATCCTCCACTTTTAATAAAGCAAAAAGGTTCTTCTAGAGCACACAGAAATAAATACCATTCATTAAATGTATCTTAAAGAGGAGCTCCAGGCTCCTTCAGAAAAATTGAAAGGTGGCAGCTACAAATATTGTAGCTGCTAACTTTTAATATTAGGACACTTACCTGTCCTGGAATCCAGCGATGTATTTTCATGGTTGTCCCCAGAAAAGTAATAGAGGGGAAATCTTCTATTGGGAACACTTTTTCTGGTGTGCTGGGGGTCCCTAAAAATTCCTTTAATTTGCAGGGATTTCCTCTCACTTCCTGTTTGGCTTTGGGAGAGGAAGTAAAGGGAAATCTCTGCAATGGGACATAGATGGTGAAAGAAAATCTGATACAGGTTATAACCCTCCCTTACTCTATCCAAAATGAAAACAAAAGTTTTGCCCATAGTTTTACTTTGCCCACTTCCTTCCTGGGCCATAGTCATATGACGTCTGCAGGAGGGATCTCCCATCCTGGGCGGGCGTCATATGATGTCACTGGCTACCCGTGATCGCTGCCCCGCAAGTGAATTAAATTGGCTCTTTACCATGTGACTGGCTGTGTTCAATCACAGCCAGTCACTTTGGAGATCTCTGGGCACGCCGCCAGTGCGCGCCCTCGGGGTTGCGCAGAGCACCAATCAGGGTCGAGCCTTGTCCCTCGGACAAAGCCCAGCCCCGATCAGGGTAAACTAGAACAGGATTACCCCTGGGATTTTGAGGGTAAAGGCACCCCAAATTAGAGTGACAGGAAGTAAAATACATACGTTTTATTAACCACTTCAGCCCCTAAAGGATTTCAAACTTTAGGACCAAAGCACTTTTTGCGATTCAGCACTGCGTCGATTTAACTGACAATTGCGTGGTCGTGCGGCATTGTACTCAAACAAAATTTGCGTCCTTTTTTTCCCACAAATAGAGCTTTCTTTTGGTGGTATTTGATCCCCTTTGCGTCATTTCTGATCACCGCTATAAACAAAAGCAGAGCGACAATTTTTTAAAAAAACCCAAATTTCTTACTTTTTGCTAAAATACAAATCCAAAAAAAAAACAACATAAAAAAACATTTTTTTTTCATCAGTTTCGGCCGATTTATATTCTTGCTCATATTTTTGGTAAAAAAAAAATCGCCATTGGCATTTATTGATTGGTTTGCGCAAAAGTTGCCGCATTTACGGATGATGAGAATTCATTTCTGGGGTTTTTATTATTTTTTTTTTACTAGTAATGGCAGCGTTTTGCGATTTTTATCAGTACTGCGATATAACAGCGGACATGTCGGACCATTTTGACACTTTTTTGGGACCATTGGCCTTTATACAGTGATCAGTGCTATAAAAATGCACTGATTACTGTGTAAATGCCATTGGCAGTGAAGGGGTTAACCTGCAGTGGGTGCTCTTAAGGTTAACTGTGTTCCCTGGGTGTGTTCTAACTGTATGTGGGCTGGGCTGGCAGGGGGAGGGGAGTGATCACGGCTTCCATATACAGGAAGCCTGTGATCACCGCGCTTCCCCCCTCTGTCAGAACAGAGATCCGTGTTTACTTACACAGACCTCCGTTCTTTCACTGCGGGGGGGGGGGGGGGCATCGCGGGTAGCCGGCGGCAATCAAGTCCGCCCTACCCGCTCTCTGGCCCCCAGAACACAGTGAGCGCTCACAGTGCGGGATCTCGCACCCGCCGCCATATGATGGCGGTTTGTGATATTGTGCCATCTTCTCGCCGTCAGACTGCGGTCGGCAAGTGGTTAATAAATTTCTTTAAAAATGACATGATAAAAATAGAAGTTACAGACTTCGCGCAGTATACCATATGCACATAACAGTTATTGGAAATTTGAGTATAATGACGCTAGCAATTTATTTTGCCAAAGGGTCCCTTTGGCAAAATAAATTGCTAGCGTGACTATACACACATTTACAATAACTGTTATGTACATATGGTATACTGCATGAATTCTGTAACTTCTATTTTTAAGATGTAATTTTTAAAGAAATGTATTAATAAAATTTACGTGTTTTACTTCCTGTCACTCTAATGTGGGGTGCCATTACCCTCAAAATCCCAGGGGTAATCCTGTTCTAGTGTATAAATTGTTTAGGGATGTGGTAATAGACTTTGTTCCCCTTAGCCCAATCAACCCCAAATGGGTTGTTGTCACACTCTCAGTGGTTCATTTTTCACCGATCAGGGTAAAGAGCCAATGAAATTGTCTCTTTACCACGTGACCGGCTGTGTTCAATCACAGCCAATCACAAATGTACACAAACCATGAGTAACTGCCTGCTACTGTGTTCTCCTCCTCACACACCGTTCCAGTGTGAGGAGCAAATCAAGGAAACTGTGAGTTACAGTCTACTGTTATTACTATTGTACCCAGATTGCCCCCTGAATAAAGAGGACTTGTCATCATCACCCCATCTGGAGTACCTGTCATCCAATCAGTATGTGTCCCATGAGCCCATCAAGAGTACCTGTCTGTGCAGCCAATTACTACCTATGTGCAGCCCATTAGTCCCTGGCATGTAGCCCATTAGTCCCTGACTTGTAGCCCATTAGTCCCTGACTTGTAGCCCATTAGTCCCTGACTTGCAGCCCATTAGTCCCACACATGCAGCCCATCATTACCTGTCGGGCAGCCCATCACTACCTGTCGTGCTGCCCATCACTACCTGTCGTGCTGCCCATCACTACCTGTCGTGCTGCCCATCACTACCTGTCGTGCTGCCCATCACTACCTGTCATGCTGCCCATCACTACCTGTCGTGCTGCCCATCAGTGTCACCCGTCATACAGCCACCATGTCCAGAAGAGTATACACTCCAGAAGAGGCATATCAGATACTAAGCCTGACCGATGAGAGCAGTGGGGAGCTCTCACCGCCCAGTTACAGTTCTGATTCCAATTCCAATTTTGGTTCGGAATATGAGCCCATCGAAGGCAGAACATCAGCATCCGATTCAGAGGAGGAAGTAGTCCGTCCTAAAATAAGACGATCTGAAGATCAGGCAGCTACCAGCAGCACCAGACACCCCAATGGCCAATCGGCAAATGCCAACAGAGCTAGACCCCAGGAGGAGATGCCCAGTACAAGTGCTGGAATTTCACGTAAAAGAATTAGGGCCAAAAAACCAGCTTCCGGATGCCTTGACAAACCCATTGTGGCTGCCTTCTAGCACAGGGTCAACCACAGTCCCCCCTTTCACAGCACAGCTGGATGTGCAGGTTAACACCAAAGGTTTCTCTGAAAATAATTTTTAAATTTATTTTTCCCTGACAGGTTGGTTCAAAACATCGTGGACCAAACAAATCTTTTTGCTTGTCAATTTATAGAAAACAACCCCAGCTCAAGCCATGCCCGCCCTTTTGAATGAAGACCCGTAACAGTGGAGGAGCTTACATTGCTTTTAGGCCTTACGCTCAACATTGGGCTTACAAAAAAAAACCAAGTGCATGCATATTGGTCTACCAACCCCATCCACCACATGCCAATTTTTTCTGCTGTCGAGCCCAGGTTCGAGATAGGAAATGATAATGCTCTTCCTGCATTTCAGTGAGAACACGCAGTGTTCCCCCCAAAATCATCCTGACTTTATAAAATTATATAAAATTCGCCCCCTAATTGATTTGTTCTCTAAGAGGTTTGCCGAACTATATATCCCTGAACAGAACATCTCTGTGGAGGAATCCCTGGTCCTTTTCACAGGCCGGGTGGGAATCAAGCAGTATATCCCAAGTAAGATGGCCAGGTACAGATTGAAGTTCAACAAGCTCTGTGAAAGCTCCATATATGTGCATACCTTTGTGTGTATGAAGGCAAAGACTCCCAGCTCCAGCCCCCTGAGTGTCCACCGTACATGCGAATAAGCGGGAAAATTGTCTGGGAGTTGAAATTCCCACTCTTCCAAAAGGGGTATCACATCTACATGGACAATTATTATACTAGTTTGCCCCTATTCCGCCACCTATATCTGAAGAATACTTTAGCCTGCGGTAAAGCAAGGAAAAACAGGAAGGGCTTCCCACAGCGTCTTGTCACCACAAGGCTACAAAGGGGGGGGGGGGGGGAATCGGAAAACCTGAGGAATGAGGAAGTGTTGGTCGTGAAGAGGAGGGATAGAAAAGATGTGTAAATCATGTCCACCATCCATGATGACACCTCGGTGGAAGTTCCCAGAAGAAGCAGTCCCGTTCAAAAGCCTTGCTGTATCCACGAGTATAATAAATTCATGGGGGGGGGGGGGTGGATTTAAACGACCAAATGTTGCAGCCCTATCTATCAACCTGAAAGTCCCTCTTCTGGTACAAACAAGTCACAATTTACTTTTTTAATTTGCCCATTTACAACGCTTTCATCACCTATCAAAAATTGACTAACACCTTCCTAAAATGTATTGAAGACGTTGTCACTGCCCTAATATTTCAACAAGCATCGCCCCCAGAAAGCATTTGCTCCGATTGTGGCAGCAAGAGCATCATTTTCCTGACAATATTCCACCATCTGCAAACGGAAGATGCCAAAAAATTTTTTGGGTGTGCACCAAAAGAGGAGTTAGGAAAGACACCAGTTTCCATTTCCCCCAATGTCCCTCCAAACCTGGCCTTTGCATCGGAGAATGCTTCAGATGCTATCACACTCTTGTAAGTTATTCGCACATATTTCAAATAGACTACCATTTCCCCATTTTCAATTTCTGTGCTGATTATTTCCCTGGTGCCTCAACCAACCATACCACTGCCTTCCATGTGAACTGACCCTGTCCTGTTTCTTGACTATGCCTCTGCCTGCCGTCTGTATTGTTTATCCACCATGTTTCTGCCTTTCACGTGAACTGACCCTGGACTGTATCGACTATGCCTCTGCATACCGTCTATTTCTGCCTTTTACCTGCACTGACCTCGGCCAGTTGACTATGTTTTTGCCTGCCCCTTGGACTGATCTTTCACCCTGCTACACAGGGGTCTCACATATTTGAGGGGCTCCAGAATGGTGTTCTGATTTGAGAAAACCAGTTATTGGTTTTTTCTTTGTTTTGTAATTTCCAGAACAGGGTCTGGTGTCCGGAGGCTTCAAAGCGATTTGGGTGGGAGTAGCCTCTACCCCTGCCCCCATCCTTTCCGGACCGAGGCACTAAGCTTGATTGTCCTACCTGTTGCCTGAACAAATACTTTGGCTGTACTGACAATATCTTTGCCTGCACTGACCCAGGACTTTTTGTGGACCATGTGCCTATTGCCTGCACCAATACTTTGGCTGTACTGACCATATCTCTGCCTACTGCCTGTACTAACTATGGACAGTATTCCTGCCTGCTGCATGGACAATCCTTTTATTATGTCCCTAGAACAACTGGAGGTGCTATTTGGATGTTGGGCCTCTGTATGTGGCCAGGCTGTGTAAAAGTCTCACAAGTGGTATCGCCATACTCAGGAGGAGTAGCAGAATGTATTTTGAGGTGTCATTTTTGCTATGTACATGCTATGTGTTAGAAATATTGGATAAATTGATAACTTTGTGTAAAAAAAATGCATTTTAATTTTTTTCCACATTTTCCAAAAACTTCTGGAAAAAATTAGTCATTCAAAAGACTTATTATGCCTCATAGATTATACATTGGGGTGTTTGCTTTTCAAAATGGGGTAATTTTGTGGGCATTTCCATTGTCCTGGTGCTTCAGGGCCTTCAAAAGTGTAATAGGGGGTTGAGAAATGAGATGTGTAATTTATGCTTGTAGAAGGACTGAAGATGCTATTTCAATATTGGGCCTCTGTATGTGGCCAGGCTGTGCAAAAGTCTTACACATGTGGTATCACCATACTCAGGAAAAGTAGCAGAATGTATTTTGGGGTGTCATTTTTGCTATGTGTATGCTATGTGTTGGAAATATCTTATAAATGGACAACTTTGTGTAAAAAAAAAAAATGTGTTTTAATTTTTTTCCCCACATTTTCCAAAAACTTCTGGAAAAAAATGAGTCATTCAAAAGACTCATTATGCCTCATAGATTATACGTTAGGATGTTTGCTTTCCAAAATAGGGTCATCTTTTGGGCGTTTCCATTGTCCTGGTGCTCCAGGGCCTTCAAAATTGTGGTAGGCTGTCATCAAATTAGATGTGTAATTTATGCTCCTAGAAAGCCTGGAGGTGCTACTTTAATGTTGGGCCTCTGTATGTGGCCAGGCTGTGTAACATTCCCGCACATGTGGTATCGCCATACTCGAGAGGAGTAGCAGAATGTATTTTGGGGTGTCATTGCAAGTATGCATATGCTGTGTGTGAGAAATAACTTGTTATTCTGAGAAATTTGTGTAAAAAGAAAAAAAAAAATCGTAATTTTCCCAAGAATTGTGGGAAAAATTGCAACTTCAAAAAACTCGCCATGCCTCTTACTAAATACCTTGGAATGTCTATTTTCTAAAAAGGGGTCATTTGGAGGGTATTTGTACTTTCCTGGCTTGTTAGTGTCTCAAGAAATGATATAGGCACATCAGGTGTGATCAATTTTCAATTATTTGCACCATAGCTTGTAGACTCTATAACTTTCACAGAGACTAAATAATATCCACTAATTTGGGTTATTTTTACCAAAGATATGTAGCAGTATAAATTATTGCCCAAATTTATGAAGAAAAATTACTTATTTGCAAAATTTTACAATAGAAACTAAAAAAAAGTGTTTTTTTTACAAAATTTTTGCTCTTTTTCCGCTTATATTGCAAAAAATAAAAAAAACAGCGGTCATTATATACCACCAAAAGAAAGCTCTAATTGTGAGAAAAAAAATGATAATTTTGTTTGGGTACAGTGTAGCATGACTGAGTAGCTGCCATTCAAAGTGTGAGAGCACTGAAAGCTGCAAATTGGTCTGGGCACGAAGGGCGTATAAGTGCCCTGTATTGAAGTTCTCCTGCATTCTTTTAAGGCTGTACCTTTATATTGCTGCAAAGCGATAATAATGGAAATATATATATATATATACACAAATATTAATTTGTATTCATACAGCATGGTGTGATTACATTGGAGGTACCCAGTGTAGTTTTATAATTGTATTACTAAAAAAAGACCACAAGGTGGAGCAAGTAGGTAATTTCACCATGATCTGCCAAAACTGGTGTATAGAAACCAATGTTATTAAATGTATTATTATTATTAATAATAATAATAAAATTAATATTTACATATTATTGTTAAAGGGCATCTATCGAAAGAAAAACTGTATTTGGACACGCAGCCGATCATTAAAGTACCATTTTTATGGTATAAAATGTTACCTATCAGTGAAGCCATACTGAAGGATTAAAGAATAACTAAAGCAAAACTTTTTTTTTAAGTTTTGGATGGAGTGAAGAGGGATCAAAGAGCTGTCAGGTTGTTATTGCTAGCTGTGTCCCATAGGGGAGATTCAACCACTCTATTTGTCCTGGTGACTGTTATCACCGATGGTGAAAGTGAAAAAATCCCACATTTTGGGTTGTCACCTGAACAGGAATAAAGAGGAAATTTATAAATGGGGACATTTCCTATTTTGGCTTCCTGGGACAGGAAGTAAAAGGAAATTGCCCCAATGGGACACATTATAAGTGTCCCCTTTAGTTTTTCCATTAGTTCTATATTAATTATCTGCAATATCCACAAACAGAGCCGTAATGAGAGCGTGGGACCACACATGACTTATGACCACTGTATTTCTTTCATAGATTTAAAGCAGTATTAAACCCAAAAGCAAACATTTATTATATTGCAGCTTACCAATTCTTAGTGATGGATGCATTCATTTTCTTTTTAGGCTTGCTTTCCTTTATTTTTATTTGGCTATCCAGCCAGTAAGTCTGTTATTTTTCAAAAGACCAAGCTGTCCTACAGATGTAGCCGTTTAGAGGGCTGAGACCAACCATTTAACTCTGACCGTGGGGCAGGAGAGGGCTGGCAGCCTTAGGCCTGGGGGACAAGTCCAGTCAAGTGGCCCATTGAACCGCCAAATCAGCTCACCATCCATGCCCACTTGGTTTTAGAAAGGATATTGATGTTATGAAGCAAGACAAATATGATACAATGTGGTAACATAATTTAATGTTAATAGCAAAAAAGAGGTTTAACAAAAATAATGCATCAATGCAGCCTGATCAGTGCCCATCAATGCAACCTGATCAGTGCCCATCAATGCTGGCTCACCAGTGCCCATCAGCACAGCCTGATCATTGCCCATCAATGCAGCCTGATCATTGCCCATCACCACAGCCTGCAATGCAGAGAGAGGAGAGCCGCCAGATTACACAAAGTGGGGCTCTCCTGCTTACCTGGCGTGGCCGCTGTCATATGAAGTCCCGCCTCCTGGACCGGCTCCCCCCGAGGCAGCCCAATGGGCCCAGCGGGATCCATGGCAGGGCCGGCCCTGGGCATTCCCCTTTGCCTGCAGTTAGTTGGTGGCTGCGGCCCTGGCCCCTTCTTTCTTCCTTCCACAAAAATAAAAAATTGTGAGCAAGCAGCAGCCGTCGGCCATTTTGAATGTAAGTTAGGGTGGCCAAGGGGGAAATTGCCACCCTGCCCCCCGGCCCAGCCCTCCCCTGTCTCTGTGTGACTCTGCTATACTGTCAGTATGACAGGCTCCTACTCTATATCAGTATCCCTGCATGTTCCCAGTAAGTAGCACAGAGCCTTGCTGTCACAGAGCTATGATGATTACACAGGGAGAGCCATATTCTTCCTGTGCAATCTGCAGGACTGAGCTATTGGCATTTATTTATGAATGCAAATGTATATTGTAGCTTTCATGCATAAATTACTATTATGTGAAAAAAAAAATTAAATTTACATTTTTGCCCCTAGTGACCCATTTTCAATTTATTAACTCCTTTCCTTTTTATTTTTTTCAGTTTTTTTTCTCCAATGGTGCAGAGATAAATGAGACAAACGAGCACCCTTGCACATGCATGGGGGCTATGCTATATTGGTTATTAAACTAGCTCTCCCAATCAAGATGGCTGAAGACTCTGGACCCTGAATAAGGCTGGGCAAAGATATCTGCCCTGGCAGTGGTGAGAGTAAGTGCAGTTGTGCCACAAAGAGGTCAATATTTGGGGCTGGGGGGTAGTCGCACTTTGGCTTCTTCACCTTGGGTACAAGAAGACCTTGTCCCGCCACCCAGTCCTGGTGTAACCATATATATTGGGGTATACACTCAAGTATATGTGACATGCTCAAAGATCTACACTAGGGATTGACACAATTGGCAAAAACATAACAGGGTGGAATAAATAATGGATAATGAGCAGGTGACACAATGGGGTTGATTTACTAAAACTGGAGGGTGCAAAATCTGGCACAGCTCTGCATAGAAATCAATCACCTTTCAGGTTTTATTGTCAAAGCTTAAAGTGACATTAAAGTCTTGTTTTTTTTTTTTATTGACAGTAGTGGGAGCCAATGGCGCCCACTGTGTGTCTCAGCCAATCAACAGAGAGAGTCCCGGACAGCCTAGTCTCTCGTGCAACATTGGTGGATAGAGATGGAGCTCAGGTAAGTATTAGGGGGCTGCTGCACACAGAATGCATTAAGATAAAAAAAACCTTCTGCCTTTAGAACCACTTTAATTGAAAAGCTGAAGTTAGAAGCTGATAGGCTATCATGCATAACTGCACCAGATTCTGAGTGCTCCAGTTTTAGTAAATCTCCCCCAATACTTGCCCGGTTCGTGATGGCCGTCTTAGAATGCACAATGGATCGCCTACGTTAATTCCCTGCTACTTAAAGAACAGCTGGCATATCGCCATCGGAAAGCAGTTAAAAAATGTAATCTCATCTGGCAGAACTGGCTTGATAATCCAAGCCTTACACCACCTCAATTAGTGATGGATAGACTGTTACAGCGCTGAGACCACCCTAGGTTATAACTGTGACAGCCCAAGTTTGGGACTTTCTCTGATGGATATCCGAAAGTAGACACAAGAGATTGATACGAACAAGTGTCCCCTACGAACCTGGGCTGGTGGATTTAATTCTGTTTTATTGTTTTTATTTCTGTTTTTCTTTCTTGCTAAAAAAAAAACAGTGGATAAGTATTGTATACCATATGCTGCTATGTACTTACTCACCTATTTTGTACTTAAAGTGGAGTTCCACCCAAAAGTGGAACTTCCGTTTTAAGGCCTCCTCCCCATCTCCGGATGCTGAAACAGAGATTTTGGGGAGAAGGGGGGGAACTCGCGGATACCCAATTTTTATGGGTACTTCCGCTCCGGTCGCCTTAGGCGATCAGGAGGGAAGGGGAAGGGGACCTTCCACTTCTGAAGTCTTCTGGGACACAGGACAGGTCCTAGAAGACTTCGGGACCAATCACGCCGCTCGCCCGGCTGTGAAGCCGCGGCTGGGTGCCCACAGTAGCTATGCCGGCGCTGCGGAGGGGAGGGGGAGAAATCCGAGGCTCCACGCGGCTTCATCACTGGACCGGGAGACAGGTGAGAGTCTGTTTATTAGAAGTCAGCAGCTACACTTTTTGTAGCTGCTGACTTTTAATAAACATTCGGAAAGGGTGGAACTCCACTTTAAAGTCTATAATGTTAGTTATTATGTACACATTTCTATGATCTATTGTACAAGCACTTTATATTCCTTGTGAATAAAGTTTTGAACAAAAAAAATCTCCCACAATATGTTTGTAAAAGTGGATTACTACATCACTATTCTACTGGAGGGACAGCTACAAGAGCTGGGACAAAGCTCCGTGACTGAAAGAAGGTTTACCACTGGATATCCTTCAATCTCCTTTTATAGATCTTCTGTAGACTGTGGCTGCTTCTTTTATAAAATGACTCTTTGGTGACACACTCATCGTTTTCTTATCTGCAGCCTCTAACCAGCAACCATGAACACAAAACATTGTCCAACATCTATAAAACATTTCTTTATTTGTGAACAGCTTGTCTCAGTTTGGGGAATAGTTTGATGGCGTTCTTTGTAGTTACATCAATCACTTCTTCCAGAGAGATCCCTTTGATTTTAGCGATGTATTCAGCAGAAAATATGATATTTTTTGGCTCATTTCTGACCTGTTAAAAAAACAATTGTTAGTAAACCTTAAATCAATTTTTATGTTTTCAATGTGGTATTTTTCTTTGTGAATATGTCAAAGTGGTTATAAAGCCTAAACATTTTTTACCTTAACTTCCGGACCACCCACTGGGAATATACAGTGGTAGGGCGGCTTGGATGCGCAAAATCATGTACCTGTATGTAATTTTGTGCACGAGATCTGGGGCTCGTGCGTGTGCCGCCAGAGCCCCGCTCCCGCTGTCATTGGACACAGTGGGAGCCAATCAGGGGGTCCGGCGGCCGTGATGGGTGCCGGGACCTGCCGATCGGTCCGAGGAGAGGCAGAACGGCGGTCTGCTTATGTAAACAAGGCAGACTGCCTTTCCGATAAGCAGGAACACATATGTCTCTCTAACTGTAGTCAGACCATCCCCCGCACAGTTAGAAATCACTCCCTAGGAGCACACTTAACCCTTTGATCACCACTGATGTTAACCTCTTTCCTGCTAGTGTCATCAGGGGCGATCAAAGGGTTAATTGTGTCCCTAGGAGGTACTTGCTAACTGTGTTGGGGATGGACTGACTGGAGGAACACAGAGATCTCTGTGTCCTCCTCTCTCAGAATGGCGATCTGCCTTGTTTGCATAGGCGGATCGCTGTTCTGCCTCTGTGGGGAACGATCGCAGGTGGCTGGGGGACATCGGGTCCGCCGGACACGCTGATTGGCTCTCCCTCTGTCCAATAGGTTCGCACACGCGCGCCCACAGTATCTGTTGCACAAAATGAAGTACAGGTACGCAATTTCGCGCAATAGAGACACCCTGCAGCAGTATATATGCAGTAGGCGGTCTTTAAGTGGTTATATATATATATATCTGCTTTCAGTCAGAGCTATATATTATATACGACAATGCAGTCCTGAAGCAGTGCGTTGACCAATCTACGATTGAATGAATATATGAAATCAAAAGTCCCTATCAATCCACTTTGATGCTCTGTACTGTATGGTATACATATCTATGTTTTTAATGTTCTTTTTTAAAATATGTAATACTAATATAAATTTGTAATATTTTTTATAAATCCTGTTTGTTGTGTTCTCAAAGGCATACTTAGTCCTGCCACTATATGGTTCCTTTTTTCTCTTGTACAGTATTATATATGGAATGATGCCAATGAGAACGTGATGTAGTTTTAGAAATGGCATCCCATCCCCGGCTCATAAAATTAGTGAATATAAAAATGTACCTGCTTTTCTGGTCCGAGAGCTGGGGAGTCAGTTTCTAGACACATGTTTTCCAGAGGTAATTGTTTCACTAGTTTCTGCTTCTTAAACAAAGAAGGACTGAATTACATACAATATCACACATAAAGCTGTCTTTTCTACTACTATACATTCCAGATTGTAGTGATCATATATGTGTGTATTATGAGTAGAATCCCAGGCAGGCATATAAAAGCACCAGTTAATACACGTATGTATATCTGCTATCCCCTGAAGACGTTATTGGATGAAACACGTCAGGCAGAGTCTTTGGCAGTGACGTCATCACGTGCGGTCGAAGACTTGAGCAGTGAGCAGGTCTTGTTTCTTCTCATTGATGTTTTATCACTCTACATCATTGTAATATCTTTGAATAAACTATCTGTATACCGGATAATGCACTATAGAGAATTTTATTTCATGCATATCCAAATATTGGTAATGGTTGCTGCAATTGGTCGGGGGGCAAGCATCCAACACAGAGTCATTCATTGGCTGGAGGAGAGATCATTAAACCCTGAAGTTTGATCTGGTCTCGGGAAGCATGTATGGCCTGTCTTTGTGAGGCCTTTGGCTCTGGTAAGCAATTTGTGTGCTCACTAGCTGGGTGAAGGTGCACTGAAGTTATTGTAAAGAGTCAGCGGTGGATTCACCAAGTCATGAATGACACCTAGATGGATGTCTTCTGAAATCTGAGTGGTTTTGATCATTATTTAATGCACAGACACTTTACAGCTCTGAAAGTAATATTGCACTAAGCACCTTTTGAGAAAGCACATTTCTATATAATAATTTATGCATTAAATTGGTATTTTATTTAATTTTTATTTATTCTTATTGATTTGCGTGTGTTTGGAGTATTTGATAGTTGAAGTACAGCAATTTAAAGGGACAGTACAGCAAAAGTTGCATGAAAAGTCTTACCCCATGATTTCCAATGAGTGCCATTCATATCTGTGTGACTTCATTTTGCAGCGACCGCAAAGTAGTCAAAGTAGTGGTCCGACTGATGCGATTTGAGGTCCATAGACCTCAAGATTACACAAGCATTGCTTAAAATCGCGGCAAAAAATTGCACAAGTGTGAAAGGGACATTAACCAATTCCCTACCGAGTCATAGTGAAATGACATCGGCAGGAACCCTTCGTCGATCTGGGCCGATGTCATATGATGTCGGCCGCTTCTCGCCGCTACTGCGGGCCCCTGGGGGCCCACAGCGCGCCGATCGCGGATCGATCGTGTGCCCGGGGGTCGTCGCCCCCCCCCCCCGATCGGGGTAAAAAGCAAATAGATTTGGCTCTGTACCGGGTGACCGGCTGTGTCCAATCACAGCCGGCCACTTTGCTGTTATACATGGCTGCGGCTCGTGCGTGTCCCTGGGGACGCGCAGCGCGGCGATCGGGAACGAGGCTTGTCCCTTGGACACAACCTGTCCCCGATCAGGGTAAATAAGCCAATGAAATGGCTCTTTACTACATGACCGGCTGTGTCCAATCACAGCCAGTCATAAATGTAAACAGTTCACAGGTAACGCGCTATTACCTGGCTCTTCTCCTCACACACCAATCCAGTGTGAGGAGAAGAGGAGAACTGTGAGTTACCATTCTTTGAGCAATATTACTGTGCCCAGATTGTGCCCCACTCCCCTAAAGAGTACCTGTCAGTCCATCAGAGTACCTGTCAGTCCATCAGAGTACCTGTCAGTCCATCAGAGTACCTGTCAGACCATCAGAGTACCTGTCAGACAATCAGAGTACCTGTCAGACAATCAGAGTACCTGTCAGTCAATTAGAGTACCCTATCATCACATCAGAGTACCCGTCAGTCCCTCAGAGTACCCGCCATTCCATCAGAGTACCTGTCAGTCCATCAGAGTACCTGCCATACCATCAGAGTACCCTATCATCCCATCAGAGCACCTGCCATACCATCAGAGTACCTGCCATACCATCAGAGTACCTGCCATACCATCAGAGTACCTGCCATACCATCAGAGTACCTGCCATACCATCAGAGTACCCTATCATCACATCAGAGCACCTGTCATCCCTTCAGAGTACCTGCCAGTCCATCAGAGTACCCTATCATCCCATCAGAGCACCTGCCATACCATCAGAGTACCTGCCAGTCCATCAGAGTACCTGCCAGTCCATCAGAGTACCTGCCAGTCCATCAGAATACCTGTCAGTCCATCAGAGTACTTGCCATACCATTAGAATACCTGCCATACCATCAGAGTACCCTATCATCACATCAGAGCACCTGTCATCCCTTCAGAGTACCTGCTAGTCCATCAGAGTACCTGCCAGTCCATCAGAGTACCTGCCAGTCCATCAGAGTACCTGCCAGTCCATCAGAGTACCCGCCAGTCCATAAGAGTACCCGCCAGTCCTTCAGAGTATCTCCTAGTCCATCAGAGTACCAGACGAGCAGTCCAGTGTAACCTGTCATACAGCCACCATGTCCAAAAGGTTATACACTTGCCATACCATCAGAGTACCCCATCATCACATCAGAGCACCTGTCAGTCCATTAGAGTACCTGTCAGTCCATCAGAGTACCTGTCAGTCCATCAGAGTACCTGCCAGTCCATCAGAGTACCTGCCAGTCCATCAGAGTACCTGCCAGTCCATCAGAGTACCTGTCAGTCCATCAGAGTACCTGCCAGTCCATCAGAGTACCTGCCAGTCCATCAGAGTACTTGACGAGCAGTCCAGTGTAACCTGTCATACAGCCACCATGTCCAAAAGGTTATACACTGCAGAAGAAGCATACCAAATGCTATGCCTGACCGATGAGAGCAGCGGGGAGCTCTCATCGCCCAGTGACAGTTCAGATTACGGTTCTGATTTGGAATACCAGCCCATCAAAGAAAGTGTGTCATTGTCTGAATTTGAGGAGGAAGTAGTCCGTCGGAAAAGAAGACGGTTTGAAGACGAGTCAGCTACCAGCAGCGCCAGAGACCCTAATGGCCAATCGGCAAATGCCAACGGCGCTAGACCAGAAGAAGGGAGGCCCAGTACAAGCACTGGAATCCCACATCAAAGAGTTAGGGCCCAAACCCAACTTCCAGATTCCTTGGCAAACCCACAGTGGCTGCCTTCTAGCACAGGGTCACCCACAATCCCCCCTTTTACAGCACAGCCAGGCGCGCAGGCCAGATTTTTTTAATCTATTTTTTCCTAATGAGCTATTGCAAAGCATCGTGGACCAGACGAACCTTTATGCCCAATAACACATTCGGAACAACCCCAACTCTTTCTATGCCCGTCTTTTTGAATGGAGACCCCTAATCATGGAGGAGCTTAAAATATTTTTTGCCTTATTCAACATGGGGATTACAAAGAAAAATTAACTGCATGCATATTGGTCGACCCACCCCATCCACCATATGCCAATTTTTTCATCTGTCATGACCAGGTCCCGTTATGACATGATAATGTGGTTCCTGCATTTCAGCAATAACTCGCAGTGCCCCCCCCTGAAATCAACCCGACTTTGATAGATTGTTTAAAATTCGCCCCCTAATTGATTTTTTTTCTGAAAGGTTTGCTGAACTCTATATCCCTGAACAGAATATTTCCGTGGATGAATCCCTGGTCCATTTCACAGGCCGCCTCAGAATGAAGCAGTACATCCCCAGTAAGAGGGCCAGGTATGGAGTAAAGCTCAACAAGCTTTGCGAAAGTTCCACTGGATACGTGCACGCCTTTCGTATATATGAAGGCAAAGACTCCCATCTCCAGCCCCCTGATTGTCCATCATACATGGGAATAAGCGGGAAAATTGTCTGGGAATTGCCTTACCCACTCTTCAAGAAAGGATATCATATTTACATGCACAATTATTACACAAGTTTGCCCCTTTTCTGCCACCTAAATCGGGAGGATACTTTGGCCTGTGGTACTGCAAGAAAAAACAGAAAGGGCTTCCCACAGAGTCTAATCACCACTAATTTGCAAAGGGGGGAATCAGCAAGCCTCAGGAACGAGGAAGCGTTGGCTGTGAAGTGGAGGGATAAGAAAGAGGTGTACATCCTGTCCACAATTCACGATGCCACCTCAGTGGAACTTCTAAGAAGACAGGGTCCCATTGAAAAGCCTCATTGTATCCACGAGTATAATAAATTCATGGGGGGGGGGGGGTGGATTTAAATGACCAGATGTTGCAGCCCTATCTACCAACTAGAAAATCCCTCTTCTGGTACAAAAAAGTTGCGGTTTACATTTTTCACATGGCCATGTACAATGCTTACGTCACCTACCGGAAATCAACAGAAAGACCCAACCCCTTCCTAAACTTCATTCAAGACGTCATTACTGCCCTGATATATCCACAAGGATCCCCCCCAGAAAGCATTCGCACTGATTGTCTCAGCAGACTGCATGAGCGTCATTTTCCTGAGCATATTCCCCCATCAGCAACCGGAAGAAGACGCCAAAAAAGATGTCGGGTGTGCAGCAAAAGAGGAGTTAGGAAAGACACCAGTTTCTATTGTCCCCAATGTCCCTCCAATCCTGGCCTTTGCATCGGAGAATGCTTCAAATGCTTTCATACACTTGTAAATTATTAGTATTTCAATAATATTTAAAATAGACTGCCATTTGCCAATTTTCAATTCCTGTGCTGATTATTTCCCTGGACCAACCATACCACTGCCTTCCATGTGAACTGACCCTGGCCTGTTTATGGACTATGCCTCTGCCTGCATTGTTTATCTGCCATATTTCTGCCTTTCACGTGAACTGACCCTGGACTGTATTGACTATGCCTCTGCCTACCGTCTATTTCTGCCTTTTACCTGCACTGACCTTGGCCTGTTGACCATGTTTTTGCCTGCCCCTTGGACTGATCTTTCACCCTGCTACACAGGGTTCTCACATATGTGAGGGGCTCCAGAATGATGTTCTGATTTGAGAAAAACAGTTATTGGTTTTCTCTTTATTTTGTAATTCCCAGAACAGGGTCTGGTGTCAGAAGGCTTCAAAACGATTTGGGTGGGAGAAGCCTCTACCCCTGCCCCCATTCTTTCCTGACCGAGGCCCTAAGCTTGATGGTCCTGCCTGCTGCCTGGACAGATACTTTGGCTGTACTGACAATATCTCTGCCTGGACCCAATACTTTTGGCTGTACTCTGCCTGCTGCCTGTGCTATGGACAGTATTCCTGCCTGCTGCATGGACGAACCTATTGCTGCTGCTGACCACATCTCTGCCCGCTACCTGGACCAATGCTTTGACTGTGTTGCCAATATCTCTACCTGCTACTATGGACAGTATTCCTGAGGCTGCCTGTTTTGCTGTCTCTGTCCACGTCCCTGCCTGCTGCCTGGACCGATGCTCTCCTCTGTTGACCACTGCACTACTAAAACCACAGGTAATCTTTTCTTACCCTTTCCTCAGCAGAATGTATTTTGTTTTGTAATTTGTATGTACTGTACATGCTTTGTGTTAGAAATATGAAGGGCATTCAACAATGTGATAGGTTGGCAGGAATTTATGTGTGTAATTTATGTCCCTAGAACACCTGGAGATGGATGTTGGGCCTCTGTATGTGGCCAGGCTGTGTAAAAGTCTCACACATGTGGTATCACCATACTCAGGAGGAGTAGCAGAATGTATTTCGGGGTGTCATTTTTGCTATGTACATGCTATGTGTTGGAAATATCTTATGAATGAACAACTTTGTGTAAAAAAAAAAAAAATGTGTTTTCATTTTTTTCCAAAAACATTTGGAAAAAAATGAACCGTTCAAAAGACTCATTATGCCCCATATATTATACATTGGGGTGTTTGCTTTCCAAAATGGGGTCATTTTGTGGGCATTTTCATTGTCCTGGTACTCCAGGGCCTTCAAAATTGGGATAGGTTGGCAGTAATTTATGTGTGATTTATGTCCCTAGAACACCTGGAGATGGATGTTGGGCCTCTGTATGTGGCCAGGCTGTGCAAAAGTCTCACACGTGTGGTATCACCATGCTCAGGAGTAGCAGAATGTATTTTGGGGTGCCGTTTTTGCTATGTACATGCTATGTGTTGGAAATATCATATAAATGTACAACTTTGTGTATTCATTTCTTTCCACATTTTCCAAAAACTTCTGAAAAAAAATTACATGTTCAAAAGACTCATAATGCCTCATAGGATTATACATTGGGGTGTTAGCTTTCCAAAATGGGGTCATTTTGTGGGCAATTCCATTGTCCTGGTGCTCCAGGCCCTTCAAAAGTGTAATAGGTGTTTGAGAAATGAGATGTGTAATTTATGCTCGTAGATCGCCAAAAGGTGCTACTTCAATGTTAAGCCTCTGTACGTGGCCAGGCTGTGTCTCACACATGTGGTATCGCCATACTCAGGAGGAGTAGCAGAATGTATTTTGGGTTGTCATTGCAAGTATGCTTATGCGGTGTGTGAGAAATAACTTGTTATGACAATTTTGTGTAAAAAAAAAAAAAAAAATTCTTCATTTTGCAAAGAATTGTGGGGAAAAATTACAACTTCACTATGCCTCTAACTAAATACCTTGGGAGGTCTACTTTCCAAAAAGGGGTCATTTGGGGGGGATTTGTAGGCCGTCAGTACATCAGGTGTGATCAATTTTCAATGATTTGCACCCTAGCTTGTAGACTCTATAAGGGCCCTTTCACACGAGTGGAGCCCATTTTGACAGGCTCCGCTGCTCAGCGGGGATCCATCAGTTTATCCCCGCTGAACCGGCGGATGACAGGACAGTCTCTGCAGAGACTGACCTGCCACAGCTCCATTCTCCTCTATGGAGGATCGGATGAACACGGACCGTCTGTCTGTGTTCATCCGATCCGATCGACGGATGGAAAATAGGATTTCCATCTGTCTGTTTTTGGTGGATCGGAGCGGATTGGATGTCAGCGGAAATGTCACCGCTGACATCCGTCGCGCCATAGAGGACAATGGAGCGTCCATTCGGGTCCGCCTGAAAAACTGACAAGCGGACCAGAACGATCCGCTCGTGTGAAAGGACCCTTTCACAGACTAAATAATATACACTAATTTGGATTATTTTTACCAAAGATATGTAGCAGTATAAATTTTGGCCCACATTTATGAAAATTACTTTTTTTGAAAAATTGTACAATAGAAACTAAAAAAAAGTGTGTTTTTTTTTCAAAATTTTCGCTCTTTTTTCGCGTATATTGCAAAAAAATAAAAAACTCAGCAGTGATAAAATACCACCAAAAGAAAGCTCTATTTGTGAGAAAAAAATTATACAAATTTTGTTTGGGTGCAGTGTAGCATGAGAGAGTAATTGAGATTCAAAGTGTGAGAGCGCTGAAAGCTGAAAATTGGTCTGGGCAGGAAGGGCGTATAAACGTCCTGTATTGAAGTGGTTAATCATCAAACTCTATACGACTTTTTGAGTATGGTTATATTCAAACACTACTTAATAAGTGCAGCAGATCATAAGATTCTTACATATGCTTGATATCCCAATATACACTAAGTGCAGAGGTTTATACACACATTTATTACACTAATGTGCTAATTAAAGTGGCAGTAAAGTCTTGTAAAAAATAGATGAATTGAAATTTGACCTGTCCCTGCTGAACCAGCCAAATTTCAAACCATCTATGGCCAGCTTAAGCTGCAAGATATCACTGGGGTTTTTCTAACTTTTAGATGACTTCAGGCTCACTTTAATTCAGGCCCAGGTCCTGGCTATGCTATGTAGTAGGGGTTCCGAAATCACATGCCTGGCTTAATGGAATTACAAATCTTTTGGCAGATGAGAAAAAATTCACACATTTTTATTTCACCTTTGTATTTAAATACAAGTTTGCAGCTTGACTGTATTATTCTAACTATCTTATCCGTCTTATGGCCCATACACAAGATCCGGAGATCAAAAGAAAAATACCACTTTCGAAACGATCGTATGATAATATGATCATTAGTACAGAGCTTTCAAGAGCCGATCACGACAGTTCATCCGATATTATCTGATCGGACAAACGCAAACATTTCTTCATATGCTACCTGATCATACGATTCTTGTTTAATCAGTAAAGTTGGCGTCCGAAAATACAATACAAATACACCGCTTCCGATTTTTTTATTCTGCCGTACGAGAATTTTCGTAACTTTAGTAACCTGTCCATTTCAATATGTGAATAGCATGCAAAAAAACAAAAAACAAAAAAAAAACGGTCGATCTGTCATCCGATTTTCGGATCGTGTGTACGGGCCATTAATCCCTGCACAGACCTTTGGGAGGATTAGTTACTCTGTACAGTCCCTGAATCACTAATTGTGTCAGACTCCATGTTTTACCTGTTCACTTCTGATGATGGATGGAGGGATGGAGAAAAAATACCCAGCTTTCACGCCTTCCATTGCCACCGAGGGCTTTCCATCGAATGCATGAAGCAGAACCTTTTCAGCGCCTACAAAAAAAAAAAAGAAAATCCTTTACTAGGTGTTTATTGCTGCACTGTAATATTAGAGGTGATCTGAAGGCAAGATACTTTCTCAGCCATTTTCAACCAGGATTCCTCCAGAGGTTGCTAGGGGTTAACTGTAGCCGATTGACCCTTAAGCCTAGTACACACGGCTTTTTTTTTTCATTCAACCCAGCAGGCTGAACAAAAAAAAAAACTTGACAGCTCAGGAGGAGCCGCTGCACTAACTATGCAATGTTAGTACAGCGGTCTCTGTTGCTGTTCTATTGTGTTCTGACAGAGGGACGGTCCCCCTGCCAGAACACTTCGGTCAGAGCTTTCAGCCACTGCCAGAGAGCGCTGATTGGGAGCAGATCGGCAGACCTTTTTTGGTCATGCCCCTTCGTTCAGCCAGCTTCTGCCAGACTGACTTCAGTACACACGGGTCGAATGTTGGCCAGTTTCTACTGAATCGGCCAATGCTGCCTGACATTCGGCCCGTGTGTACTAGACTTAAATCTGATAGCGTCTGCATAGTGTTAAGGCCAGCATCACTAAGTAGAGCTAGCGACATGACACTAATAATATTTTTATTTATCTGTATTTGCATATTCCTCGCTGACCCCAATGAATTGATTTTAGTAGGGGTTCCCTTTCACCTAAAATGTATTTTCAGGGTTCCTTTGGGTTGAAAAGGTTGATAAAGTCTGTGTTATCCAACACTGTTAATTTTGACGTAAAAATTCTGATTTCATTTTAGTCATAGTGTGAACTAAGATGTCATTTTAATTGTAATCATATTTTAGTCATCTGAATTGTTTTAGTCGTATTTTAGTTGACTAAAATCTCAAGTACATTTATTCTCTTGTGAAAAAAAAAATCTCCAGTACATTTCTGTCAATAATCGAATGGGTTTAGCTAAATTGTAATGCATTATTTAAGCATTTCTCTAGGATTTTCAAATTCATTATGCACACCTGGGGTTAAAATCGAATAGGTTATTATTGCTGGTATTAAGGCTTGAGCAAACTACCCAGATACAGATTTAGCAGTTGTGCTATATAACCAGTGTTAAAGTGGTTATCATCCCGTGACAACCACTTTAACCTAAAGGTAAGTCTATAATAAGGCTTACCTGTAGGTTCCCTGCATATCTCCTAAACCTGCATGGTGGTTTAGGAGACATACAGAGTACTTCCATGTGCCAACGTCATCTGGCACATGCGCAGTGAAGAAACGACCTCCGTGCCATTCCTTCACTGAGATCGTGCCGCGATTGGTGGCTCCCGTGCGCAAGTGCGGGAGTGACGTCACGCGGCTCCGGCAAATCACAGAGCCGCGGCACCATTAGGAAGAGGGGCGAAGATGGCCGCTTCCTACTGCGGGGACAGCGCGGGCTTCCAATGCAGGTAAGTGTCACATAATAGGCTAGTATGCGATGCATACTATTATGCTTTTACATTGCAGGGTAATGCAGAGCAATGAAGAGGAAGAAAAACCCATCAGGGTTTACTTCATCTTTAATTTTGATGTCAAATTTCAATGTAATTTTAATCATAGTTTTTTGACTAATATGCCATTTTCGTTCTAGTCATATTTTAGTCATCTAAATTGTTTTAGTTCAGTCATATTTTAGTTGACTAAAATAGTGTTCATTTTGTCAATGAAAATATTTGTGTCGACGAAATTAACACTGCTATCTAATTAAACTATAATTTTAATGTGATAGCATCAAATATATTAAACCTGAACATATCCTGATATAATCTACCATCCTGAACAACAGGACCACCCGGCAGTGAAGGAAGGGACAGGCCTCAAATAATCAGGGCTTCATTGCTTTGCAATGATAAAATATAGAAAGGTTTTTATTTTTTTCAGTGTCCATGTTGAGGAGAACTCTTACATCCTATTCTGATGACAATCATCACAGGGGCAGAAACTTTAAAGGAGTTGTAAAGGCAGAACGTTCATATCCTAATACTTTATATGCATTAAGATAAAAAGCTCTCTGTGTGCAGCAGCCCCTCTCAGCCCCCCTAATACTTACCTGAGGTCCGTCTAGATCCAGTGATGTTGCAGGAGTGTCTTGGCTGGTGGGACTCGCCTCCCCATTAGCTGAGACAGCAGAGCAGTGCTATTGGCTCCCACTGCTGTCAATCAAAGCCAGTCAGCCAATGAGAAGAGAAAGGGACTGGGCCACAGCTCCATGTCTGAATGGACACACAGTGCTGTGGCTCGGCTTGGGTGTCCCCATATCAAGCTGCTTGCTATTGGGGCACTCAACAGGAGGAAGGAGCCAGGAGAACCAAAGAGTACCCCCAAAAGGCCATGTGTGCAGGTTTTCCTTTATTTTGCACAGGTGCTTTAAATCAGAGTGAATGGCTTGGTATTTTGGACAGCTATTTTATCTAAGAGAAATTCCCAAAACATGGCCTGTTGGGGGTACTTGAGATTGAGAAACACTGCTGTAGAGTGACAACACTCACTCACTGTACTGTATCTCTGAAGGAGCAGTGTTATGTTTTAGTAAATCTCCCCATGTGTTAAAATGCCTAAACAAGACTTATACCTTGTTCCTTCAAAAGATTTATAGTCGGCCTTCCTGCTGATCGGGAATGAACATTTCTGGGAGTGAGGAAACAAAGTGTAAAAAGATCAGAGCATATCATGGATCAGGCCAACATATCTTTGTCTTCTAATGACACATTACTGTCTCATATCTGTGGATATGTTTATGATCAGTCTGCATTAACAATGTAAGAACATCTTCTGTACACAAAATGAAAGAACAACCAAAGATGATCCTTTTTATGCACCCATATAGAAACATAGAAAAGTGACGGCAGAAAAAGACTGAGTAGTCCATCGAGTCTGCCCCTTTTTATTTTTATTTTTTTTTTTATATATATATATATTTTTTTTTTTTTACATTAACCTTGTTGTCTGACTATAGATTTATGTTTATCCCAAGCATGTTTGAAGCCATTTACTGTTGACTGTCTCACAACCTCTGTTGGTAGTTTATTCCAATCATCAACCACCCTTTCAGTAAAATAATACTTTCTAAGATTAGTTTTGAACTTCCCCCCAGTTAGTTTGAGGTCATGTCCCCGTGTTCTTGATTTTGGTTTCATATTGAAAAGACTGCCCTCCTGAACCTTATTCACCCCCTTGATGTATTTAAAGGTTTCAATCATGTCTCTCCTCTCCCTTCTTTCCTCCAGACTGTACATATTAAGTTCCTGAAGTCGCTCTTGATATGTTTTATCCCCCAGACCTTTCACCATTTTTGTTACCCGTCTCTGAACTCGTTCTATTTTATCAATATCTTTTTGTAAGTGTGGTCTCCA
>BLSH010043921.1:31950-48966 GCA_018402905.1 Glandirana rugosa
TTCGGAACACCGAAGGGATGACGTGTACGCGTTTCGCGAGACGTGAAAGACTTACCGGGTCTCCACCCCCTTCCTCATCTTCCCGGCTTGAAGTCTCACTAGAGCGGCGCCGTTCTAGAGAGTTTTCACCCCCTGCCATGGGCAATTTTCACGCATGGCGAGGTTGGGGGGTGGGGGATTTTCCACGGTTTACACCGTGGCTCCCCCCGACTATTCACCTCGAAGGTGTAAATCCACCTTGAGGCGAAATTATAATCGTAAGAATAAGTCGGAGTAACGAAAATAACGTACGACAGTAATTACAAATGTCACGTTATTTCAACATGTTCGACCCTGAATTGAATAGAACAGGACCCAATACAGAGCCTTGTGGTACCCCACTAGTGACTGGTCTCTGTTCTGAGTGAACCCCATTTACAACCACACTCTGGGATCTATCTTTTAGCCAAATGCATATCCACTGAACCACCCAAGGGTTAAGTCCCAGCTTGTACAACTTTATTGCACTGTAAACATTAATGACAGCATGCAATAAAAGCAATGAGGCTGAATAAGAATGCTAATATTAAAGCGGAGTTCCACCTAAATGTGGAAGCTCCACTTATCAGCCCCCCTCGGTGCCACATTTGGCACCTTTTAGGGGGTGGGGGGTTGGAGCGGTACGCACTTTTAACGGGTACCGTCCCCCACTTTTGAGAGATCTTGCCGCGGCGAGATCACTCTGAAGTTCGGCCCTTCTACTCCTTCCCCCACCTCTGGGCCATTCAGAAAGTGCAGAGCGCTTTGCGCATGTGCAGTAGGGAAGCCACAAGGCTTCACTGTTGGGCTCCCTTACTACGAATGGCAGCGGCAGAACCCGGGAGCTGATCAGAAACATCGGCTGGGGTGTCTACATCGCTGGACTCCAGGACAGGTAAGTGTCCTAATATTAAGTCAGTATGTGTAGCTGCTGACTTTTAATATTTTGCTGAGGGGGGACTCCGCTTTAAGTGCTCATTTTGCCAATAGCAACCAATCAACATCTTTGATTTGTATTAAACTGTGGAATGTAGAAATGACATGTGGATGCTGATTGGATAATATGGGCAACAAGAAACGTATCCTGCAGCACACTATTCATATATCTGTTCCTAGAAATGTAGGCTATGCTGGACCAGGTAGTTCCACAATTGGAGACCCACTTGGAGAGGGGGGAGGCCGTGCCAAGTGAGTAAAAAAAATTTTTGTACAGAAACTGAACTGATGAAATTTTGCATTAACAGCTGTATGTTTCCAGATTTAGAAGCTATGCAGTGTAAAGCTGGCCATAGGTTTTCTGTCTTTCAGCCTCACAGGCTAAAGAAGCAAACTCTATTGAATACTCCATCCATGCTACACAACGTCAATGGAGGAAAGTATACTATATACCAGGGATAAGCAATTAGCGGACCTCCAGCTGTTGCAAAACTACAAGTCCCATCATGCTCTGCCTCTGGGTGTCATGCTTGTGTCTGTCAGAGTCTTGCTATGCCTCATGGGATTTGTAGTTCTGCAACATCTGGAGGTCCGCTAATTGCATATCCCTGCTATATACTGACAGCCAGTACTCGAGGTTGTTAGAACACCCAAACAGGTAGCCTCTGATTGGATGCAGCCCATGTTTAGCTCATTCAATTTTGGCAGCCAGGAGGGTGCCAACAGAGCCACCCGCAGCTCAAATTTTGTCTGCTTCTGTGTATGGACAAATTAAGCAGTTGCATTGAGGGTTTTTAACTGCCTATAAAATTGCAGTGACACAAAATTACAGCATCGGGGCCTCATTAGGATTGTTGCCCAGGGCCCCATTTTGACTAATGTAGTGATGAAAGGAAACAGGTCAATGGTAAAGGTAGTACATACATAAAGAGCCATGTATTTTTTGTAAAAGGGATTTAAAAAAAAAAAAAAAAAAGCTAAATAAGGAATATTCCAGACATATACAGTATCTCACAAAAGTGAGTACACCCCTCACATTTTTGTAAATATTTCATTCTATCTTTTCATGTGACAACACTGAAGAAATGACACTTGGCAACAATGTAAAGTAGTGAGTGTACAGCTTATATAACAGTGTAAATTTGCTGTCCCCTCAAAATAACTCAACGCAGCCTTTAATGTCTAAACCGCTGGCAACAACAGTGAGTACACCCCTAAGTGAAAATGTCCAAATTGGGCCCAAAGTGTCAATATTTTGTGTGGCCACCATTATTTTCCAGCACTGCCTTAACCCTTTTGGGCATGGAGTTCACCAGAGCTTCACAGGTTGCCACTTGAGTCCTCTTCCACTCCTCCATGAAAACATCACGGAGCTGGTGGATGTTAGAGACCTTGACTTCTTCCACCTTCATTTTGAGGATGCCCCACAGATGCTCAATAGGGTTTAGGTCTGGAGAGATGCTTGGCCAGTCCATCACCTTTGCCTTCAGCTTCTTTAGCAAGGCAATGGTCGTCTTGGAGGTGTGTTTGGGGTCGTTATCATGTTGGAATACTACCCTGCGGCCCAGTCTTCGAAAGGAGGGGATAATGCTCTGCTTCAGTATGTCACAGTACATGTTGGTATTCATGGTTCCCTCAATGAACTGTAGCACCCCAGTGACGGCAGCACTCATGCTTCCCGAGACCATGCCACTCCCACCACCATGCTTGACTGTATGCAAGACACACTTGTCTTTGTACTCCTCACCTGGTTGCCGCCACACACGCTTGACACCATCTGACCCAAATAAGTTTATCTTGGTCTCATCAGACCACAAGACATGGTTCCAGTAATCCTTGTCCTTAGTCTGCTTGTCTTCAGCAAACTGTTTGTGGGCTCTCTTGTGCATCATCTTTAGAAATGGCTTCCTTCTGGGACAACAGCCATACAGCCCAATTGGATGCAGAGTGCGGCGCATGGTCTGATAGGCTGTCACGCCACCCCTTCAATGCGGACAGCACTCATACGTCTATTTCCCAAAGACAACCTCTGGATATGATGCTGAGCACGTGTCCTCAACTTCTTTGGTCGACCATGGCGAAGCCTGTTCTGAGTGGAACCTGTCCTGTTAAACCGCTGTATGGTCTTGGCCACTGTGCTGCAGCTCTTGCTCTGCGGGGTCTTGGCAATCTTCTTATAGATTAGGCCATCTTTATGTAGAGCAACAATTCTTTTTTTCAGATCCTCAGAGAGTTCTTTGCCATGTGGTGCCATGTTGAACTTCCAGTGACCAGTATGAGAGAGTGAGAGTGATAACACCAAATTTAACACAGCTGCTCTCCATTCACACCTGAAACTTTGTAACACTAACGAGTCACATGACACCGGTGAGGGAAAATGGCTAATTGGGCCCAATTTGGATATTTTCACTTAAGGGTGTACTCACTTTGTTGCCAGCGTTTTAGACATTTATGGCTGTGTGTTGAGTTATTTTGAGGGGACAGTAAATTTACACTGTTATACAAGCTGTACACTCTCTACTTTACATTGTAGCAAAGTGTCATTTCTTCAGTGTTGTCACATGAAAAGATAGAATAAAATATTTACAAAAATGTGAGGGGTGTACTCACTTTTGTGAGATACGGTAGACCATGTTGGAATGGATGAGAGTATACTCAGTAAAGGCATTACAGTGGTAGTCCTAGGTGCTTGGCCAGTTCAATCTGTCTGATGAACACCTGACGCTGCTCTTCCTTCTGGTCCTCTGTGCTGGCGATCCGGGGAGTGAAATCCAGGCCAACCTGAGAGCAGACACAACAGAGTTAATTTATTGAAAATAAACTGCAACCATCTAGGGGCAGCACAGTGGTTTAAAAGGGTAGTACTTCTGCCTTGTAGCACTGGGGTCCTTGGTTCAAATTCCGGCCAGGACACTATCTGCAAGTCCTACCTGTGCTTGCATGGGTTTCTTCGTGTACTCTGGTTTCCTCCCAGATTCCAAACACATGCTGGTAGGTTAATCTAACTATTGAAATTGGTCCTAGTATATGTAGGTATGAATGCAAGTTAGGGACCCTAGATTGTAAGCTCCTTGAGAGCAGGGACGGATTTAAATATATATATATATATGACACGCTGCGTAAATTATCAGCGCTGTATAAATGCCTTTAATAAATAAACCTAGAAACGATGTGATGTTTTTCTAAAAATGTCATCCCCAAGTTAATTCCCTTAGACTAGTTTCAATTTGTATTCAAGAACTGGCCGCTGCCAATCTGTCTGGCTGCAAAGTGGTAATATAGGCACTGGATTGAAAATATACTCCCCCGACTACATGGATCGGGGGAGGGATTCAGGAAAGCATGCTCCCCCCACTACATGGACCGGGGGAGGGATTCAAGAAAACATGCTCCCCCCACTACATGGACCGGGGGAGGGATTCAAGAAAACATGCTCCACCCACTACATGGACTGGGGGAGGGATTCAGGAAACATGCTCCATCCACTACATGGATCGGGGGAGGGATTCAGGAAACATGCTCCATCCACTACATGGACTGGGGGGAGGGATTCAAGAAAACATGCTCCACCCACTATATGGACTGGGGGAGGGATTCAGGAAACATGCTCCATGCACTACATGGACAAGGGAGAAGGATTCAGGAAACATGCTCCACCCACTACATGGACTGGGGGAGGGATTCAGGAAACATGTTCCATCCACTACATTGACAATGGGGAGGAATTCAGGAAACATGCTCCATCCACTACATGGATCGGGGGAGGGATTCAAGAAAACATGCTCCACCCACTACATGGATCGGGGGAGGGATTCAAGAAAACATGCTCCACCCACTACATGGACTGGGGGAGGGTTTCAGGAAACATGCTCCACCCACTACATGGACAAGGGGGAGGGAATCAGGAAACATGCCCCATCCACTACATGGACAAGGGGGGGGGGGGATTCAAGAAAACATGCTCCACCCACTTCATGGACTGGGGGGGGTTCAGGAAAACATGCTTCACACACTACATGGACTGGGGGAGGGATTCAGGAAAACATGCTCCACCCACTACATGGACAAGAGGAGGGATTCAGCAAAACATGCTCCACCCACTACATGGACAAGGGGAGGGATACAGGAAAACATGCTCCACCCACTACATGGACTGGGGGAGGGATTATGGAAAACATGCTCCACCCACAGTCCTGTAATTGCAATGTTGCAGTGGATTGGAGATGGGGGTGTGCACATGTGCAGGGGCCTCTACATACAATGGTCACAGACAGTCCCCTGTATTCTACAGGTAATAGATGCATTCAAACCACAATTGAGCACCAGAAATATAACTATTAAAATGTTATTACAAATACATTTCAAATGATTTAATTACTATTATAATTTAAAGTTTAATCCCTATTAAAAAGTATGAAGTTGCTCTCTGCAACACGGTGATAATGTAACTGTCACATTTACAAGATAATATCTGGCAGTTTGATGAATACAAAGTAGATTTATGTCATTGTCGCTAATGAGAAATATATTTAAATGGAAGTTTTTGTGCCCGGATTTCAGATTTAATTTCCATCCCTGCAGCAAATAGTTTTGGACCAATCTTCTGATGAAAGAAGATAGTGACTAATATGGGGGTGAGGTAATTCAGAGGATAAGAATAAGCCCTGAGGAAGTTCGATTAGAACGAAACATGTAGGCTACTAGTCGGGAGTCAAGCCCCCCGTGTCCCCCCACCTACAGCCACCCGTAAACCCGCAGCCACCCTGTATGGGTCATTCCTGTCCCTACATCCTGCCTGCACAGACAACTGACCGCATGCAAGCCTGGACAAACAAGCACAATCAAGCCGCCTTAATGGAAATTGCAGCTGGGAAATTCAGTGCAGGTGCATGGTTCATAGTTACCACCTTCGCTACACCTGGAAGCAAGAGACTGTTCAGTCGGTGGTGTGGCGTCTAACACAGGCTTCTGCACCAAGCAGCTTCTGAGGGAAGTTAGCTCAGTCTAACAAGGCCACCAGGTATCCCTGCAATCTAACAGACTAAGTCAACACTCAGGCAAATTTTGTGAATGGAAGAGGCAAGTAATTGAAGTTACGATCTTCCAGTGTATGACCTCTAACAATCGGTTTGCAGGAGATACGGAACACCAGCATTCTGGGGAGGCAATTAGCTGAGCCTGTGACAAACTCACCTCTTCCCCAGTACAGCCTGTCTTGAACTGCACGAGCCTCAGTGAGGTGGAGGAGCCAGCCACGCCAACTCCAAGTATCCTGGTCAATACATCCCCTCCCCTATCACATTCGGGTAGAGACCGAGCACACATAGAAGATCTGTCTCCCCGCTCCTATAGGGAGGTGTAGGAGGGAAAACACAAGCTTCTATACACTCACCGTGTGGATACCTGAAGGGGTTGGCTTCCAAGGTTTTTTCATCAGAGGACAGGATCCCATACAGCACAACTTTTTCTTTACCCAGATTGAGTCCCGGTGACAAGAGTCTAACAACGCATGGATTCACATCATCTGCCATACTGACCCAATCATTGGATGGAATTACACAGCTGCCAACAAGGAGCTCTGGTGTACCAACCATAATTGCATCTCAGGATCGGCATTGGGTTGAGACCCTCTGGAAACAGGTCTCCCCATTATTATACCTTCAAGTACAGCCAGGAATTCCACAAAACTGTTACAATCATATGGTCAACACCCAGGCTTGGGACTCTCTACCGGGACATTGTATACATAGGTCACGGCGGGTAGGGGGGAGCAGGTTCAGAACAGAAGGTTCAGAAGGGGAGTGCTCCCAGTGGGATACATGGGTCATCAGCCCCCCAAATACTCAGAGGGGGTTACCTGAGGGGCACAACAGCTTTTAAGGGAAAAGGGAGAGGGAGGGTGGATGAATGCGGGTCTGGACACCACAAAGGGGTAAGAATCTATTGTCATGAAACAAATTTGTAATAAATATACAGTTGACTAGATAATGGAGGAGCAGTTTGTTCTCTTTTTTTGCCTTTGATATATGTTTAATTCATAACTGCACCCCCCCTCAAATTGAGGGCTAGCGCTGTCTATGTATATACACATTGGTTGGACTCTTGTGTGTTTTTTGTTAATTCAGAGGATCCCATCAAGGAATTGTCACATAGCAAAATCTCTTAAAATACACAAAACCTAAAATGGTATATTAGACGTTTTGTACCTCACCAATAGCCACCAACTCATCCTTGTAGAGTTCAATTAAAGGCAAAGCATCTTCTAAATCCTGTGGAAGATAAAATAGTGTTCACTGTCACATCTTATAAATCTTTATTTTCCAAGTATTTAAGTATTTTATTTATGAAAACAGTGGCTGATGAAAGCTGCTTAAAGGATCACCCCATTCAAAATGATATTTGGGTTATAGGTGGGGTCTGGACTGAGTCACCTGGTTTACTCCTAAACTTGTTGTGGATTCTAGTGGAGGAATGTCCCTTGCCATGGTTCCGGTTTAATTTCCACCGCACGGGAGCCTTGCAACAACGAGGGAGTTCCTTCTGCCTCTGCTGCTTCTCCATCATAAGAAATCAAAAATGCATCCAATGGGAAGAGTTGGACATCTTATTAGAAGGTGGGCAGACATAGGAAGTCAAGCACAGAGACCTTTTGCCTTGAGTCCCAGAAGGTGTAAACCTGGCCATACATTATACAATTTTCTTATTCAATGTTCTTTAGATTTACCTTCACCTATGTAGTGCAAGGGCCTGCCTGATTGCATACAACCTGAAAGTGTTTAAGTCTGACCTCATATTATATTGTTTTGGTAAATCTAAAGGGAAAGCTGTACAAGAAAATTGTATAATGTATGGCCAGCCTACGAAACTATCAGAGGACTTAAAGCGGTTCTAAAGGCAGAAGTTCTATGAATTAAGATAAAAAAACATTCTGTGTGCAGCAGCCCCTCTCAGCCCCCCTAATACTTACCCCATCTAGATCCAGCGATGTTGCACGAGAGCCTCGGCTGTCCGAGCCTCTTCTTCCTGAATGGCTCCCGCAACATTCAATCAAGTCAGTGAACCAATGAGGAGAGAGGGGGTGGGGCCAAGTTGTAGCTCTGTGTCTGAATGGACACACAGAGCAGTGGCTTGGTTCAGGTGCCCCCATAGCAGGCTGCTTGTTATGGGGGCACTCAACAGAAGGGAGGGGCCCAGGAGTGCCGGTGAGGGACCCAAGAAAAGGAGAATATAAGCTGCTCTGTGCAAAACCACTACCACCAGTATTATTATTATTATTTTCAAATACATGTCGCGCTATCTGACCAACTGTCTAAAACATGATGTGTAAACATAATAACAAATAATATTAAAAGCAGTTCCACAACAGTTCCAACACTTCCTTTGAAGACGTTTACTACAATGAAACATGTAAGGCGGAGTCTACGCACTGACGTCATCACGCCGCTACTGGACGGGAGTATGGGCGATGTTTTAACCTTTTGCCGGCATTAATGACACGCGATTTTAATATGTTTGTATGTGAGTATAATCTTGCTTTTTAATAAATACATTGTCCAAACGTTATTACGCTATTGGCCCCTTCCTTTCTCTATCCCGATGGGAACCGATTGGGGACTTTGAGACGCGAATAACGGAGGGTTACTGAAGGCTTCCCAGGGCTGGATTTAAATATCTACTACCTAAGTGGAAGGAGGAAGGAATCCTAGAACTGCAATTATACCCACAGAGGGTGATCTCTGCCTGCGCATTTGACACACTAGAGATAGTGCGTATCCAATCACAGTAAGACAACCCATCTTTGGGAACTCACAGGGTGTGCATGCCCTCTGGTGGTGGATCTTATTCATACAGCGAACACAGAACTTTTCATTCACCTATACTTTTTATATATTCTGGGACTTTATCACTTGAATATTTTTTGCTTTTTTGAGCACATATATAATTTTTCCCCCTTACCTTTTCACATATTGGAACTGTTGTGGAACTGCTTTTAATATTATTTGTTATTATGTTTACACATCATGTTTTAGACAGTTGGTCAGAATAGTGCGACATGTATTTGAAAGTTTTTTGGATATCATGACACATTATCACGTGATATGTTGCAGCTTGTTATAATCACTATAGCGCATTACGGGGTTGTTTGATTTATATTATTATTATTAAAATACAGGATTTATATAGCGCCGACAGTTTGCGCAGTGCTTTACAACATGGGGCAGACAGCACAGCTACAATACACTTTAATACACCAGTATGACATGTTTGTTATGTAAAAAAACAAAACAAAACAAAAAAAAAACAAGACTTTAAAGTGCTTGCCAACCCGTGACAACTACTTTAACCTACATGGATTTGCTCATCATTATTAACAAAATCATGAAAGATCTTACTTATTGACCTGAATATGCGGTCATGGATTGAAATAATGTTCCTACACAGTAGAAGTTGTGAATATCTGGTTAATAATAAACTGTCAAATATTAAGAAAATAATCTGCGCAAAGAAACTAAACTTCACATAAAAAATTCCGGACCACTGATGGTGCAAATATATCTCACAGCAGCTATGCACAAGGTTAAACATCAAACCCCCAAAAACATAAATGTAAGCAGATAGTGCAGCGCTAAATTAAGAGTCCAAATAGGCAAATTGATCAAAGATGAAAAGTAGTCACAGGTGAAAAAAGTCCCCAATCCGTGTCAGAAAGGAATGGAAAAACAGGTGTCACTCCACACCACAAATATTCCGCTCTTACCAGAGAGCATGTGACCCCCTGATAAGAGTGGTCAGACATGCTTTGTTTACGTATATCACAGGGACCCAGGCAGCCTCCACTCCTCCTCCTGCAATGACTCCAGAGCCCAGCTGTCACAACCGATACTCCCCCAATAATTCCAGGTCACAGGGATGGAAGGGCCAGTCAGGACATGAAAGGATAAACAGCCCAAATAGTGTGATACCGCTTTTAAAACACATTTAATGATAAAGGAATAAAACTCACATTGTTTTCCTCTTTGTGAAAGCACAAACACAGTATCCACCAGAAAACAAAATGGCCGCGATGGGGCCGCGGATGCGCAGATCGGAAACAGATGGGCGGTCAGCGTGCGGGCGTAGCTCCTACCGGTTTCGTCAGAATTGACGTCATCAGGGATACGCCCACATGCACGGACCACTCTATTTATGCCTGACATCAGCCCGGGAGAGCCAATCAGCGCAAATTTGACAAATTACATCAATATACTTTCAAATCAGCTGATACCACCAAAAACATGGCGGATCCCCATAACAGGGACATATTTAGATGTTTTCCAAGAACACCAAAAACATGGCGGATCTCCAGAACGGAGACATTAATGGTTTTGGCCCAAGTCTTATTATAATGCCCTTAAGCCAATTATGCTTTTAGTGCCATCTGCTGGAATACATAAAAATTGTGTGCAAACACATAATAAATATATATAAAATTGGAACCTTTTCATATTTGCTAATATCGAAAACATTTCTTAAAAGTTTAATCATAAAGCTCCAAAAAAAAATTAAATAACCTTAAACTTAAAATTAATGTATGTAGAAAAAATGCTGATTGGTAATCCCCCCAAACTAATGGGGCATTCATTAGCAGACTCCCAATATTACATTAAAACAAAACAATATCTAAAATTAAATCAACTGTTGTTTATAAAACAATTTATATCCCATTCAACATTTAAACCATAGGGCATATAACTTTTTAATCTGTAAATCCAGCCCGTTTCTGCTTGTGATATGTATCTTTTAGCATTGGCCCCTCTCCAATGCCCCGTAAATTTTTCCAATGCAATAAACCTGGTACCAGCGAGATTCCTCCCGTGTTTAATATCGTAATGTTTCGAAACGCTGTGTCCCGGGAAGCCCTTTTTGATGTTAGAAATGTGCTCCCCTAGTCTTGTGGCCAGACTACGTGTTGTCCGACCTACATAGTCTAGACCACATGGACACTTGATAAGGTACACAACATTTCGAGTACTACAGGAGATGCATGTTTTAATTTCATAGTTCTTTCCCGTTACGGAAGAGCTAAAAGATTCTATTTTTCTCCCTTTCAGGGAATTATTTTCACAGGCCTTACATCTTTTACAAAAATAGTATCCTTTCAGATCTCCAAAGAATACTGGTCTGGAGGGGGGGTCAGGGACATTGAGAGCAACTCTATTTCTCAAACTCCCAGCACCTCTAAAAATCACTCCTGGTCTATCCGGGAGTATTGGCCCCGGGAGTGCTTTGTAAAAATATTTTTTATCATAAAATGTTGGTTGGAATATGTTGTGAAAAAAGATGAGGTCCAATCTTGACTTTGGCTCATCATAGGGGGTTTATCCCTAATCAACTCTTCTCTATTTCAGAGTTCTACCTCCCTAATGGTATTCTCCAGGGTTTCCTCTTTATAGCCCTTTTGTAGAAATCTCTTCTTTAGAATATCTGCCTCTCTCCGGAAATCATCCACTCTTGAACAATTCCGTCTCAGACAAAGAAACTGCCCTTTAGGGACCGCTGAGATCCATGCCGCATGGTGGCATGAATCAGTTGGTATGTAACTATTGCGGTCTGTTTTTTTAAAAAAACGTTGAGGTGATTAGGGCATCACCTGAGACCTTAACCACTTGCCGACCGCCGATCGGCATCTGACGGCGACAAAGTGGTTCGTTATCGCAAAACGCCGTCATACGACGGCGGCTGCGATAACGCGCACTGTGAGCGCGCGCGCGCCGCCGGAGGCGCGCCCGCGCGCTCACTGTGTCCGGGGGGGTCCAGGGAGCGGGTGCGGCGGCTTCGATTGCCGCCGGCTACCCGCGATGGCCCCCCCGGAGCGAATGAGCGGGGGTCCGTGTATGTAAACACGGACCTCCGCTCTGTGTGAGGGGGAAGGGAAGTGATCACAGCCTTCTCGTACATGAAGGCTGTGATAACTTCCTTTCCCCAGATAGGCAGTCCCCAATACAGTTAGAACACGCCCAGGGAACATAGTTAACCCTTAGCGCGCCCCCTGCAGGTTAACCCCTTCACTGCCAATGGCATTTACACAGTAATCAGTGCATTTTTATAGCACTGATCGCTGTATAAATGCCAATGGTCCCAAAAAAGTGTCAAAATGTTCCGACATGTCCGCCCCAATATCGCAGTACCGCAAAAAATCGCAGATCGCCGCCATTTTTAGTAAAAAATAAAAAAAAAAAAAAACCCCAGAAATGAATTCTCACCATCCGTAAACGCGACCACTTTTGCGCAAACCAATCAATAAACGCCGATTGCGATTTTTTTTATCGCAAATATGAGGAAGAATATAAATCGGCCAAAAACGGTGAAAAAAAATGTTTTTTTATATATTTTTTTTGGATTTGTATTCTAGCAAAAAGTAAGAAATTTGGGTTTTTTTGCAAAATTGTCGCTCTTCTTTTGTTTATAGCGGCGATCAGAAATGACGCAGAGGTGATCAAATACCACCAAAAGAAAGCTCTGTTTGTGGGAAAAAAAGGACGCAAATTTCGTTTGGGTACAACGTCGCAAGACCGCGCAATTTTCAGTTAAAGCGACGCAATGCCGAATCGCAAAAAGGGCTCCGGTCCTAAAGCTGGAAATCCTTCCGGGGCTGAAGTGGTTAATAGTTAGATCCAAGAAGTGAATCTCTGAGGAGTGAATTTCAGATGTCAAAACTATACCTCTCTCATTGTTATTTAAAGATTCAAGGAAGGATTTCACCGATGGTTCATCACCATTCCAGATGAAGAAGATATCATCTATAAATCTCCTCCAGAGTATTAACTCTGGCCTCTCTGTCCCTAAAACCTCTTCCTCCTCCCACCTGGCCATGAAGAGGTTTGCCATGCTGGGGGCAAACTTGGCCCCCATGGCAACCCCCTTCCTTTGCAGGTAGAAGGAGCCCTGACACCAGAAATAGTTATGTGTAATTGCATATTCTAGCAGGTCAAGGATAAATTGTTTCTGCAAACAGGGAACGGAGGGATCATCTCTCAGATAGTGTCTGACCGCTTCCAGACCTAGAGAATGTGAGATGGAGGTATAAAGTGCCGAAACATCCGCTGTGACTTGCAGATATCCAGGCCTCCATCTCACATTCCCCAAAAGATTGATCATTTGTTTAGAATCCCTGAGGTATGATGGTGTGCCCATCACCAGTGGCTGTAAGAAAAAATCTATGTATTGTCCCACCCGTGAAGTGATGGAATTAATGCCACTGATGATGGGCCTACCAGGGGGGGCTTCCAAATTTTTATGTATCTTAGGGATACAATATAGGACTGGGAGTCTCGGTGCTAAGGGAACTAAAAAGTTGGCCTCCTTTTTATTCAAAATATCCAAACTGAGTCCCTCACCAACTAGAGTTTTTAGCTCCGCCTTAAATTTTGAAATTGGGTCACCATTTAGTAGACCATAGGTTTCCTGATCACTCAGTATATTAGAAATTTCATTATTGTATGCGGTCTTGTCAAGGACCACTATAGCTCCCCCTTTGTCGGCTGACCTAATTACGATGTCCTTCCTTTCACATAGTTTACTAAGTCCCAGCTCCAGGTTTTTATCCATTCCTACCCTATGATATTTCAAAGCGTCCAAATCTTTTAGGACTAAATCTCTAAATACTGTCAGATTGGGAGATGTATTGCTAGGGGGGTTAAAAAGAGAAGCATTACTCAGCTTGGTATGTTTGACCTCTGAGGTCACTGTTACCCTATCCTTTACAGGATTGCTCATAATGTATCTCTTGACATTCAACTTTCTAACGTACTTTTGTACGTCAATAAATGTTTGGAACTTGTCCAAATTCCGTGGTGGTGCATATTTCAAGCCCTTACCCAGAATTTGGAGTTCTTCTTTAGATAGTTCCTTACCACTTATATTGATAATGCCTTCTATATTTACATCCGTCTTCTTTTTGGTGTGTAAACCCCTCCCCCCTCTGGTCCCTCTCTGCTGTCTATGTTTCGTTTGTAGCTTGTTCTGGGAGTCCCCTGAAAATCCCTCTGGTTTCTAAGTGGGCTATCTCTGGAATAGTTGTGGTCCGGGCCACGCCAGGGTTCCTCCTCTGGCCAATGTCTTAGAGGTGCAAATCTATTTGGTCCTCCCCCATATGATCCTTCATTAGGGTGCCTGGGATTGGTCCAGTCCGTTCCCCGTTCGTACCCCCTCCCTCCATTATTATGTGCTAGGGGGTAGTGGTGAACACGGGGTTGCATCCCATTGCTGTTATCTATATTTTATTTTTATGTGAGGCTTGGTGGACCCCTCTGTTGACATCCCATCCTTTGACCGGATGTGTTAAAATGCTATTAGGTGGTAGTATTGGGCCCTTGTCACTTATAGTAGCTTTGTTATTCTCGATTTGCCATTTGAAAACTTCCTTTTCCTTGTAATCTCTTACATCCCTAATATATTTTTTCCTTTTTTTACTTTTCTGTTCCAATTCCTCTTTTTCCAAAGTGGTTTTTAATGACTCTGATTTTTTGACATAATCTGGGTCATTTTTGATTGGCATAAGCATAGTTTTAATATTATTAATCTCCTGATCTAGTTTAAGGAGTTTTGACCTCTTTCTATCAATCATGAATGATAGCAGCTTAAGCCCCACTTCATTAAAGAATTGGAACCAGCTATCCAAATCTTCATCCCCTTGCTGTGGGGTGACCTCCCACCGCAAACTGGGCTCCTTCTACCTACAAAGGAAGGGGGTTGCCATGGGGGCCAAGTTTGCCCCCAGCATGGCAAACCTCTTCATGGCCAGGTGGGAGGAGGAAGAGGTTTTAGGGACAGAGAGGCCAGAGTTAATACTCTGGAGGAAATTTATAGATGATATCTTCTTCATCTGGAATGGTGATGAACCATCGGTGAAATCCTTCCTTGAATCTTTAAATAACAATGAGAGAGGTATAGTTTTGACATCTGAAATTCACTCCTCAGAGATTCATTTCTTGGATCTAACTATTAAGGTCTCAGGTGATGCCCTAATCACCTCAACGTTTTTTAAAAAAACAGACCGCAATAGTTACATACCAACTGATTCATGCCACCATGCGGCATGGATCTCAGCGGTCCCTAAAGGGCAGTTTCTTTGTCTGAGACGGAATTGTTCAAGAGTGGATGATTTCCGGAGAGAGGCAGATATTCTAAAGAAGAGATTTCTACAAAAGGGCTATAAAGAGGAAACCCTGAAGAATACCATTAGGGAGGTAGAACTCTGAAATAGAGAAGAGTTGATTAGGGATAAACCCCCTATGATGAGCCAAAGTCAAGATTGGACCTCATCTTTTTTCACAACATATTCCAACCAACATTTTATGCTAAAAAATATTTTTAAAAAGCACTGGCCGGTCTTGAAGGGAGATCGTATTTTGGGACCAATACTCCCGGATAGACCAGGAGTGATTTTTAGAGGTGCTGGGAGTTTGAGAAATAGAGTTGCCTTTCAATGTCCCTGACCCCCCCCTCCAGACCAGTATTCTTTGGAGATCTGAAAGGATACTATTTTTGTAAAAGATGTAAGGCCTGTGAAAATAATTCCCTGAAAGGGAGAAAAATAGAATCTTTTAGCTCTTCCGTAACTGGAAAGAACTATGAAATTAAAACATGCATCTCCTGTAGTACTCGAAACGTTGTGTACCTTATCAAGTGTCCATGTGGTCTAGACTATGTAGGTCGGACAACACGTAGTCTGGCCACAAGACTAGGGGAGCACATTTCTACCATCAAAAAGGGCTTCCCGGGACACAGCGTTTCGAAACATTACGATATTAAACACGGGAGGAATCTCGCTGGTACCAGGTTTATTGCATTGGAAAAATTTACGGGGCATTGGAGAGGGGCCAATGCTAAAAGATACATATCACAAGCAGAAACGGGCTGGATTTACTGATTAAAACGTTATATGCCCTATGGTTTAAATGTTGAATGGGATATAAATTGTTTTATAAACAACAGTTGATTTAATTTTAGATATTGTTTTGTTTTAATGTAATATTGGGAGTCGGCTAATGAATGCCCCATTAGTTTGGGGGGATTACCAATCAGCATTTTTTCTACATACATTAATTTTAAGTTTAAGGTTATTTAATTTTTTTTTGGAGCTTTATGATTAAACTTTTAAGAAATGTTTTCGATATTAGCAAATATGAAAAGGTTCCAATTTTATATATATTTATTATGTGTTTGCACACAATTTTTATGTATTCCAGCAGATGGCGCTAAAAGCATAATTGGCTTAAGGGCATTATAATAAGACTTGGGCCAAAACCATTAATGTCTCCGTTATGGAGATCCGCCATGTTTTTGGTGTTCTTGGAAAACATCTAAATATGTCTCTGTTATGGGGATCCGCCATGTTTTTGGTGGTATCAGCTGATTTGAAAGTATATTGATGTAATTTGTCAAATTTGCGCTGATTGGCTCTCCCGGGCTGATGTCAGGCATAAATAGAGTGGTCCGTGCATGTGGGCGTATCCCTGATGACGTCAATTCTGACGAAACCGGTAGGAGCTACGCCCGCACGCTGACCGCCCATCTGTTTCTGATCTGCGCATCTGCGCATGTGCGGCCCCATCTCGGCCATTTTGTTTTCTGGTGGATACTGTGTTTGTGCTTTCTCAAAGAGGAAAACAATGTGAGTTTTATTCCTTTATCATTAAACGTGTTTTAAAAGCGGTATCACACTATTTGGGCTGTTTATCCTTTCATGTCCTGACTGGCCCTTCCATCCCTGTGACCTGGAATTATTGGGGAGTATCGGTTGTGACAGCTGGGCTCTGGAGTCATTGCAGGAGGAGGAGTGGAGGCTGCCTGGGTCCCTGTGATATACGTAAACAAAGCATGTCTGACCACTCTTATCAGGGGGTCACATGCTCTCTGGTAAGAGCGGAATATTTGTGGTGTGGAGTGACACCTGTTTTTCCATTCCTTTCTGACACGGATTGGGGACTTTTTTCACCTGTGACTACTTTTCATCTTTGATCAATTTGCCTATTTGGACTCTTAATTTAGCGCTGCACTATCTGCTTACAAATAATAAAC
>BLSH010043921.1:51896-84277 GCA_018402905.1 Glandirana rugosa
TTATCTGCAGGTCAGTCCTATTACTCGGTGGGCGGGCCTGCAGTAAACAGATACGCGGCCCGCCCTTCACCAATTAGTAAGGTTTTATTAATCAAGAGAGGTCCTTTGGGACTTGGACTCACGTTTACTTTAGGAGACGCGTCTCCCGACACGTGAGGGCCGGTCTCCTATTATCCCATAGTCAGTGGTATCCCATCTAAATGATTTTGACCTCGTGAGTCTTAGACCACGTCGAAACGTACCATCGGTTAGTCGAAGATCGAAGATTTGAACAAGTCAATTCGAAACTGTTATGTCATTTTGGACCTGCGACTAACCAAAGTGTTGCATGACTGAGTAATTGTCATTTAAAGTGTGAGAGTGCTGAAAGCTGAAAATTGGTCTGGTAAGGAAGGGGGTGTAAGTGTCCTGTATGGAAGTGGTTAAAGTAACATGGGGGGGTTATTTAATAAAACTAGAGCGTGCATAAACTCTGCAAAGTAACCAATCAGCGTCCAGGTTTTACTGTATTGTCAAAGCTTAACTGAACAAGTTTAGAAGCTAGAAGCTGATTGGCTACCATGCAAAGCTGCACCAGATTCTGAGTGCTCCAGTTTTAGTAAATCTACCCTATGGTGACTGATACCCTATTATCCTCTGGCCGGGAGTGCACAGCCCTCTGCGCAGAGGATTTCATTTGCACTCAGGTTCAGGGTTTCCTGGAGAGAACTAATTATTTTGGAATGATTAACCACTTCCCGCCCGGCGCATAGACAAATGACGTCCGGGCGGGTGGCTCATTATCCTGACTGGACGTCTATTGACGTCCTCAGGATAATCCGCGATCGCGCGCCCCTGGGGGCGCGCATCTCGGCGATCGGTGGTGCCGTGGGTCAGTCTGACCCACCGCATTACCGACCGAGGTAAAAGGCTTCGATCCATAGCCTTTTACCATGTGATCAGCCGTGACCAATCACGGCTGATCACAGTGTTAATAGGAAGAGCTATTTATCGGCTTTTCCTCTGCTCAGGTCTGCAGACCTGAGCAGCGAAGAGCCGATCGGTTGCTCTCCTGACAGGGGGGGGCTGCGCTGAACGTTTATCAGTGCAGCCACCCTCAGGATCACCCCCACTGGACCACCAGGGAGCTGGATCAGGACCACCAGGGTGCCCCCCTCCTGGACATCGCAATGAGGCCGCCCAGGACCACCAGGGAAGGCGCACAGAGGCCGCCCAGGACCACCAGGTAAGGGCAATATTATGCACTGTAGGGATGGCACTGTGCCCATATATGATGCCTGCCAGTGCCATCCCTATCAGTGCTTGTTCCACCAGTGCACACCACTGCCACCTATCAGTGCCCACCTGTGCCACCTAAAAGTGCCCACCTGTGCCACCTAAAAGTGCCCACCTGTGCCACCTAAAAGTGCCCACCTGTGCCGCATATTAGTGCCACGTATCAGTGCCCGTCAGTGTTGCTTGTCAGTGCCGCCCATCAGTGCTGCATATGTGCCCCATCATCAGTGCAACCTTATCAGTGCCCCCTCATCAGTGCCAATCTGTACTGCCTCATCAGTGCCCATCAGTGTAGCCTCATCAGTGCCCATCAGTGTAGCCTCATCAGTGCCCATCAGTGTAGCCACATCAGTGCCCGTCAGTGAAGGAGATAATGTACTTTATACAAACTTATGTGACAGAAACAAAGAAAATGTTTTTTTTTTTTCAAAATTTTAGGTCTTTTTTTTTTTTATAGCGCAAAAAAAAAAAAAAAACGCAGGGGTGATCAAATACCACCAAAAGAAAGCTCTATTTGTGGGAACAAAATGATAAAAACTTTGTTTGGGTGCAGCGTCGCACGACCGTGCAATTCTCATTCAAATTGCAACAGCACTGAAAGCTGAAAATTGGTCTGGGCAGGAAGTGTTCTAAGTGCCCGGTATTGAAGTGGTTAAGGGTACATTTACACTAGCTGCGCAGTGGGACTGCGTTGGGCGACTATTCCAGTACAGTCCCACAGCATGACAAGGCAAAATGCATTGTCTGTTGCTGTATGTGCCTGGTTTACACCACTGTGTTGCGGTGGTATGCAGGCACCATGCTCTGAAAAAAGTGCTGCATGCACTACTTTTTCAGAGCAGCCAGAAGCAATACACAGATGTTAATTGAACTTTATGAAATGTCTGTGCGACATTTCAATAAAACTAATTTAAAAAAAAAAGAAAAAAAAAGGGGAACAGTATGGTAGTGTGGTGGCCCCACTGGACTGCACTGCACACCAGCCACTATGTTACAAGGCAGCAGCTGGTGTGAACGGACTCTAAAGTACAACTTGCAGGCCCCTTCTGGTGCTTTCACGTAAAGGCTAAGTTTAGTTAAATTAACAAAAAAAAATCAGCACAATGGACAGTACTTACATGGCATGGGAAATGACCTTTCTGTCCTCTGCAGCGATCCCCACGCCACTCCACCCCGGTAATCTTCTGGTGCTGAAGGTGTTCATACAAACCATGGGACCTGTCACAAGCATTCATCAAGAACGTAGACTACGTCCACCCTTTCCATCTCCCTCCTGCACTCATAGAAGCTGTACTATAGCTTTCATCAAAAAAAGCACTCTATGAAATGAAGAGGTGAACATCCACCTGTCCTCCAATAACAGAGCTCTCTTTATTGCTGGAGGATAGAAGACAGCTTATATGAATTTAAGGAAAGGAGAATGACATTAAAGAGGAGCTTCAGTCATATTTGTGCTTATTAAAAGTCATCAGCTGTAAAAACTGTAGCCGCTGACTTAAGCGGAGTTCCACCCTAAAGTGGAACTTCCGCTGGTTGGATTCCTCCCCCACTCAGGTGTCACATTTGGCACCTTTCGGGGGGGAGGGGGAAGAGGACACCTGTCTTTAGACAGGTGTCCTTTTCCACACTTCCGGGAGCTCTGGCCGGCGGACGCGGCCGCTGACGTCAGAAGCCCGGCTCCCTCCTCCCTGCTCGCTCTGCTACTGGCCGCCTGGCCAGTAGCAGAGCGCGGCAGAGCTCGCGCATGCGCAGTAAGGTGCCCGGCGTGAAGCTGTACTGCTTACACGTCCGGGTTCCCTTACCCGCGATGGAGGCGGCTGCACCCGTCCCCCGATCCGAAGATCGGCAGCGGGTGCCGACATCGCTGGACTCCAGGACAGGTAAGTGTCCTAATATTAAAAGTCAGCAGCTACTGTATGTGTAGCTGCTGACTTTTAATTTTTTTTTTTTAGCCCGGACCTCCGCTTTAAAGTGATACTAAAGTCTTGTTTTTAAAAATAACAAACATGTTATGCTTACTTGTTCTGTGCAGTGGTTTAGCACAGAGCAGTCCAGATCCTCCTCTTCGGCTCTCCTGGCCATTCCCTTCTGCCGAGTGCCCCCACAGCAAGCAGCTTGCTATGGGGGCACCAGAGCCGAGCCGCAGCTCTGTGTGTCCATTCAGACACAGAGCCGCAGTTAGGCCCCACCCCCTCTCTCTCCTCATTGGCTCACTGAGTTTGATTGACAGCAGCGGGAGCCAATGGCGCTCTGCTCCTGTCTCTGCCAATGAGGAGGAGAGTCCTGGGCAGCTGAGACACTCCTGCAACATCGCTGGATCTAGCTGGGGCTCAGGTAAGTATTAGGGGGGCTGCTGCACAGAGAAGGCTTTTTATCTTAACCACTTCCACACCGCGCACAGTATATTTACGGCGGCAGTGTGGACATGTACCGCGAATTGCCGTAAATACGACGCTTTGCGGAGTGGCCACTAGGGGGCGCGAGCGTGGCAGCGCGCGCTCATGCCCGCCGCACTCCAGAGGAGTGTACCCGCAGCTCGGGCGAACCCGATGTCCGCCGGCTAGCCGTGATGAGCTGCCAGAGCCAAAGAACGGGGTGCCGCCGATGTAAACACGGCGGTTCCCCATTCTGACAGTGGGGACATAAGAGATCTACTGATCTAAAAATCTGAGATCGCCACCATTACTAGTAAAAAATAGAAAACCCAGAAATGAACTCTCATCATCCGTAAACGCTGCAACTTTTGCGCAAACCAATCAATAAATGCCGATTGCGATTTTTTTTACCAAAAATATGAGGAAGAACATAAATGGGCCAAAACCGAAGAAAAAAAATGTTGTTTTTTTTATATTTTTTATTTTGGATTTGTATTGTAGCAAAAAGTAAGAAATATTTTTTTTTTTTTTCAAAATTGTGTCTCTTTTTTTGTTTATAGCGGCGATCAGAAATGACGCAGAGGTGATCAAATACCACCAAAAGAAAGCCCTATTTGTGGGGAAAAAAGGACGCAAATTTTGCTACAACGTCGCATGACCGTGCAATTGTCAGTTAAACAACGCAGTGCCGAATCGCAAAAAGTGCTCTGGTCCTAACATGGGAAATCCTTCCGGGGCTGAAGTGGTTGATGCATAGAATGCATTAAGATAGAAAAAAACTTTCTGCCTTTACAACCACTTTAAATTAAGAAAAAAAAATCAGTACAAGGGACAATACTTACATTACATGAGAAGTGTCCCGTATACTGGTGGCTGCTCTCCATCAATAAAAGCGTTCTATGAAATGAGGATGTGAACCCTTTATTCATCCACCTGTCCTCCATTAACAGAGCGCTTTTTATTACTGGAGGATATAATACAGCTTCTATGAATTTGGGGGACTGGAGCGCCTCTTTAATGTCATGCTCCTGTCATATTTGAGTTTATTAAAAGTCAGCAGCTATAAAAACTGTAGCTGCTTACTTAATAAACACACACTCAACTGTCCCAGTATCAAGCGATGTGCTCACCAGAGCCATTCTTTCCATCGTGTTCTGTACCTGGCACCTGCATCTAAACTGTGGGCACCTGGCTATGGCAGCTTGTGGTTTCACAGCCGGGTGTGCACTGCGCATGTGTGAGCCGCGCTGCGCATTGTGAACAGTCCTGCAGTCTTCTGGGATCTGTGCTGTGTCCCAGAAGACTGTGGGGAGGGAAGGAGGGGAGGAGAAGTTCCGGTCACGTAGGCGATCCAAGCAGAAGTGGATACCTGCCAAAATCAGCACCCCCCCCCCCCCAAAAAAAAGAGGCCTTAAAGCGGAATTCCCCTTTTGGGTGAAGCTCCGCTTTAAACCTGTCGCTCTGCCCTGCATGACTAGAGCACAGGTTTACTATAAATACTGACTTGGGTGGAGTTGGCCTTTAATAGATGCATATGATGTACATATAGTTTAGTCTTACCTTCTAGAAAGCTGAATTAATTTTTCGAATTCTGCAGAGTGCTCTGCCACCGCCACTAGAGCTCGGACACCAGCCTGAAAGCCAGAAAAAGGCCCAAATTATGAAACATGGTAGTCATTTTTAAACAGGGCATAGTACTGTCAGAGAAGACCAAGATATGGGGTGAGCCCGGGAGAACATACCAGCTCTATTCACATTGACCTTAATTTACTAAAGGAATAGAGCCTGTTCACTATTTTAATTTTAAATTATTAACTTTGCAAAGAATGCCCAATATAAAAGAAAAATATTCTTATGATTGGATGATGAAAGTCAGGACAGCTTCACCTCATTCACTAAGCTAAGTAAAAATTCCCTTTGCAAAGAGAACATTTCTCCAGCTTAGCAAATAAGGTGAAGCTGGGCTGACTTCAATCATCCAATCATGTGTCAGCAAAAATCCTTTTACATTCTGAGACCCCGTTCACATAGGTGTGAAGCGCGAACCCTGCAAATCCACTGCGGATTCCCACATCGCACCCAACTCGCACGGCAGTTCACACAGCCCTATGCGAACAGAAGGGAGGTGTCAATACATTGTTAACGATGCCCCCTTTCACCTCGCATATCGCAGTGCGAACTGCAAACTCGCACAGGAATCGGATCGCATGGGTATCCGATTCTGGTGCGGACCAAACAAAGGGTCCTGTGCGAGTTTGGTCCAAATGCGATGCAATATCAGCCATACAATCTGTATGGCTGAAATCGCATCGCACAGGATTTGCACTGCAGTGCGGTGCGGTGCGAATCATATCCGATCTCGCAGAGCGCACATGTGTCAACCGGGGCTTAAAGTGGTTATAAAACCTAGTTACACCACTTTCACCTACAGGTAAGCCTATAATAAGGCTTACCTGTAGGTATTGTACGTAAACTTGCACAGTTTAGGAGATATTCACTGTATATGCTTGCAACGACGTCATCGAGCCGTTTCGTTTCTTCGGGGCTGGTGCTGTGACCGGCGGCTCCTGCGCACATGTGCGGGAGTGATGTCATCGCGGCTCCAGCCAATCACAGCGCCGGAGCCCGCAAACCCAGACATAACTCTAGTAGACATGTCGCCTGTCACAGCGGTGTGCGGGGATCGCTGGAACAACGTCGATATAAGGTAAGTATTTCATAATGAACTAGCATGTGATGCATACTAGTTCATTATGCCTTTGTCTTTCAGGTTTTTTTTTTTTTTTTTTTGTTTTTATTGAGTTTACAAACACTTTAAGATTACCTGTTCTGATGTTCCCTGTGGGGAGATGCCGCTGATCGGCTCTCCTTGCCACGCACTCTTTCAGTGTGAGGCGATAAGAGCCGATTACCGGCACTTCCTGTATTACAGCCGATCACATGGTTAAAGAGCTGTTTCAGTGGCTCTTTACAGAGATCGAGGTTGCGCCGTGTTGCAAGGACACAGAGCCGCGGACGTGATCGCCATGCTGGGCGTGCTGGAGCGGCTGTTCGGGTGCGCCATCATATGATGTCCAACCAGAACGAGAGCCGCACCGTCCCTCCATTATTTAACAGTGGGCGGGTAGCAAGTGGTTAAAGTGGTTGTTAACCTCAGACATGAAATACGAACAAAGCGTATGCTTCTATAGTGTGTACTTGTCTCAATCCAGAGCACTAAGTCTCATTTCTATCTGCTACTTTGTTCCTCTGCTATCAGCATGAGTCACTTCTGACAAGTTTTCCTGACAACAAGAGAAAAAAGATGACAGGGGAGGGATCTCCATCACACATCCTGTGATTGACATCCTCAGCTCTGTACCTGTGTGTTGTGTGAAGGGGGTGTTTCCCTTCCCTCCAATCAGCTCTCACAGCTCTTCTAACTGAGCTATGCACAGTTTAACTTCAGCTCTCCGCCCCCATTTTTCTAACATCTCAGACAGGCTTTATACATTCTAGACTTTGAATGGCTGTAGAGAAAAGCTGACTGCAGATAAGCAGGTACAACTCTGTGTATCACCTGAGGCCAGTCCCTTTAGTGTGTATATGAAAGGGTTTACAACCACTTTAACCCCATAGTGAACTGGAAGTAAATTAGCTCACATCCCCAGCACACCAAGACAGCTTTACTAGCCACTGTATCATCTTTTCCTTTAAAGAAGAATCGCATAGTAGCCCATTATGTGCCACTTACCTCAAACGAAGCCTGCGACGTCCAGCGCTGTCCCCTGTGCTGGCAGGGTCCATCTTCACCCCCTCTTCCTTCTGGGGCTTCGATCTCCGGCTGTGTAACTGGCCGGAGTCGCGTGACGTCACTCCCGCACATGTGCGCGGGAGCCGCCAGTCACAGTGAAGAAACGGCACGGAGGTCGCGTCTTCACATGTGCATGTGCCGAAATGACGTCGGCACATCTAGTTCACTGCATATCTCCTGAACCGTGCAGGTTTGGGAGATATGCAGTGCACCTACAGGTAAGCTTTAGTCTAGGCTTACCTGTAGGTTAAAGTGGTTGTCACAAGTTGACAACCACTTTAAGGCTTGTCTATACATGCAGCAGCCCTCTGAGGAATAATCCGAAACAGAGGCATTATCTAGCCTCCTCACAACCTGTTTTAACCGCTAAAAGCCAACGCCACAATCCCATGCATTGCACTTGGTTGCAGGGTGGCCTCATTCACTTAAATGGGTCATGCACGAAGGGATGTACAGCCCACCGGACATGCTGCCATCACAACTGCAGCATGTGCACACCCCTGGCTGCTTCTTTTGCAATTTAAGGGGGAGTAGTTGGGAGGGCTATAAAAATGTGGCTATACTATGTATTTTTACCGCCCTTCCTAACCACAAGTGTAAGCGAGACCTTTCTCTGCTGTGATCATTTTAACCAAGTTAATAATTAGTCAAATGGCTAAAAATGGATAACAGAGGTCCAATATCTAAGTAAAGCAATACGTTTTAGCAGTTATATGTGTAGAGAAAATAAATCAGTACTCACTGCTTTTGCTTCTTGCAAAACGTTATCGATGTCCTGCAAGGTAAAGGAGCAAAAAAATGAATGGATGAACACACAAATTGCAGAAATTTTAAAGATGTTGGTATGTTATGAATTGGCATCAAGAGCAAAAAGCTGAAAGTTCTTAAATGTCAGAATTTAAAGAGGGAAAAAAACAAGACAGTCAGGGTGCAATAGATCACAATACACATGTACAGGCATGGATATTCATTGATTTACATATCCTGAAAAAGCAGTAAAACACTTTAAAACTGATCCCTGTAGCTGCAGGCACTGAGAAGCAATTCCTCCTCAAAGTTGACAAAAGAAAGCACTTTCATTTAGGCAGCTCAGCTCACTCTGTATCTCCAAAGAAATTCCCGACTCCACTTACTAACCAGCCTGCTAACCAACCAAATGATCCGGTCTCACAGTCTGCGTTAAAAACAGGGGTTTGCACACATTTGCAAATAAAGTACATGTGTAAGCTGCAGGGCCATGCCAAGGCACCTTGTTTTTTTTCTGCAGTCCTAAGGGCACTTTCACACTGGGGGCGGAGGGGCGTTAGCGGTAAATCCCCGATAGTCACAGCGGGGATTTATCGGTGTTACAGCTGCGCTACGGAGGCGGGAGCGGTGCGCTTTTAGCCCCCCACAAGGGGTTTAAAGTGCCCGCTCTCCGCGCTTCCGAAGCGGTGTGCAGCTGCTTCGGAAGCGCTACCCCACTGTTTTCAATGGGCAGGGGCGGCGGAGGAGCGGTATATTACCGCTCACCGCACCGCTCCAAAGATGCGGCTTGCAGAACTTTTTGCAATGTCCTGCAAGCACACCGACCCAGTGTGAAAGCACTCCGGCTTTCACATTGGGTGGATGGGGAGTGACTTTTGAGGCGCTTTACAGGTGCTATTTTTAGCTAAATAGCGCCTGTAACAATCCTCAGCGTGAAAGGGGTCTTACTCTAAATTTTGAGAGCTTCCACAATGGAAACAAATGCATTATAATGGATAGGCAGAGGGCAGGTGAGCCTTGAGGGAGCCCACCCCTCCTTAAGCACTTTTGGACCGACCATGCAGATATACTGCAGCAGGGAGGCCCTCCTGCGCGAAATCACGTACCTGTACGTGATTTCGTGCACTGGGTCTGAGGCACGCAGTGCCAGGGACTCACTCTCACTGTGATTGGACACAGCGAGAACCAATCAGCAGGTCGAAGTTCGCCGGCACCTCGCAATCGTTCTGAGGAGAGGCAGAATGGCGGTCCGCCTATGTAAACAAGGCAGACCTCCATTCTGTGAGAGGGGAAGATGGAGATTTTGTGCACCCCCCACAATTAGAAAGCCTTGCCTAGGAGCACATTTAACCCTCTGATTGCCCCTGATGTTAACCCCTTTCCTGCCAGTGTCATGAATACAGTGACAGTACATTATTTTAGCACTGATCATTGTATTGGTGTCACTGGTCCCTATAAAGTGTCACTTAGTGTCAGATTTGTCCGCCGCAATGTCACAGTCCCGCTAAAATCGCTGATCGCCGCCATTACTACTTAAAGCAATGATAAAAAAAATTCATAACTATATCCCATAGTTTGTAGACGCTATAACTTTTGCGCAAACCAATTTTACAAAAAACATGTAGCAGAAAACATATTGGCCTAAACTGATGAATACATTTGATTCTTTACATTTTATAGCAGAATGTAATAAATATTGCTTTTTTTTTTCAAAACTGTCAGTCTTTTTTTGTTTATAGCGCAAAAATAAAAAAACTGCAGCGGTGATCAAATACCACCAAAAGAAATCTCTATTTGTGGGAAAAAAAAGACATCAATTGTATTTGGGTACAGCGTTGCACGACCGCACAATTGTCAGTTAAAGTAACGCAGTGCCGTATCGCAAAAAAAAAAATGGCATGGTCATGGGGGGGGCGTAAACTATCCGGGGCCGAAGTGGTTAAAGGCCCAGGGGCATACTGGACCCCCACCATATAACACAATGGCAGCAAAGATGTCCAGTACATCCCCCTCACCAGTATTCCAACAGTACAAACAAATGTATCTCCCAGCAGTGACTTGACAGCCTGCCAGCCTTCTAATCCATAAAGTAAACACAGAGCAGGTGCCTGAAAAGAGGGGTAGAGAGCAGAGTGCCAACTTAAAGCCCAACTTTGGGCACATTTTTTGTCTCCATGCAGTGTGGCTATCCCCCCACTGCATGAGCCAACTGCTCCTTTTTCCTAGGGGCAAGCAAAAGTTTATACTCACCTGATCCGCCGATTCCCTAAAAAAAACACGCTCCCCCACGAACCAGCAGTAGAATGTTCCAATCTATGGAGCGTGCTGAGATCAGAACAGTTAATTTTCAAAACCGCTTGAGCATGGGGGTTCAGGAGCAGCAGAGACCAGTCTTGTGTGGGGTGGATCGTGGGTCAGGTAAATATTTATCTCCATTCTCCCCACTGACCTCCAATGTAAGGGGACATTCTTCCCACTGACCTCCAATGTAAGGGGACATTCTTCCCACTGATCACCAATGTAAGGGGACATTCTTCCCACTGACCTCCAATGTAAGGGGACATTCTTCCCACTGACCTCCAATGTAAGGGGACATTCTTCCCACTGACCTCCAGTGTAAGGGGACATTCTCCCCACTGACCTCCAATGTAATAGGACATTCTCCCCACTGACCTCCAATGTAAAGGGACATTCTCCCCACTGACCTCCAATGTAAAGGGACATTCTCCCCACTGACCTCCAATGTAAGGGGACATTCTTCCCACTGACCTCCAATGTAAGGGGACATTCTCCCCACTGACCTCCAATGTAAGGGGACATTCTTCCCACTGACCTCCAATGTAAGGGGACATTCTTCCCACTGACCTCCAATGTAAGGGGACATTCTTCCCACTAACCTCCAATGTAAGGGGACATTCTTCCCACTGACCTCCAATGTAAGAGGACATTCTCCCCACTGACCTCCAATGTAAGGGGACATTCTCCCCACTGACCTCCAATGTAAAGGGACATTCTCCCCACTGACCTCCAATGTAAGGGGACATTCTTCCCACTGACCTCCAATGTAAAGGGACATTCTCCCCACTGACCTCCGATGTAAGGGGACATTCTCCCCACTGACCTCCAATGTAATGGGACATTCTCCCCACTGACCTCCAATGTAAGGGGACATTCTCCCCACTGACCTCCAATGTAAGGGGACATTCTCCCCACTGACCTCCAATGTAAGGGGACATTCTCCCCACTGACCTCCAATGTAAGGGGACATTTTCCCCACTGACCTCCAATGTAAGGGGACATTCTTCCCACTGACCTCCGATGTAAGGGGACATTCTCCCCACTGACCTCCAATGTAAAGGGACATTCTCCCCACTGACCTCCAATGTAAGGGGACATTCTTCCCACTGACCTCCAATGTAAAGGGACATTCTCCCCACTGACCTCCAATGTAAGGGGACATTCTCCCCACTGACCTCCAATGTAAGGGGACATTCTCCCCACTGACCTCCAATGTAAGGGGACATTCTTCCCACTGACCTCCAATGTAAGGGGACATTCTTCCCACTGACCTCCAATGTAAGGGGACATTCTCCCCACTGACCTCCAATGTAAGGGGACATTCTCCCCACTGACCTCCAATATAAAGGGACATTCTCTCCACTGACCTCCAATGTAAAAGGACATTCTCCCCACTGACCTCCAATGTAAAAGGACATTCTCCCCACTGACCTCCAATGTAAAGGGACATTCTCCCCACTGACCTCCAATGTAAAGGGACATTCTCCCCACTGACCTCCAATGTAAGGGGACATTCTCCCCACTGACCTCCAATGTAAGGGGACATTCTTCCCACTGACGTCCAATGTAAAGGGACATTCTCCCCACTGACCTCCAATGTAAGGGGACATTCTCCCCACTGACCTCCAATGTAAGGGGACATTCTCCCCACTGACCTCCAGTGTAAGGGGACATTTTCCCCACTGACCTCCAATGTAAGGGGACATTCTTCCCACTGACCTCCAATGTAAGGGGACATTCTCCCCACTGACCTCCAATGTGAAGGGACATTCTCCCCACTGACCTCCAATGTAAAGGGACATTCTTCCCACTGACCTCCAATGTAAGGGGACATTCTTCCCACTGACCTCCAATGTAAAGGGACATTCTCCCCACTGACCTCCAATGTAAGGGGACATTCTCCCCACTGACCTCCAATGTAAGGGGACATTCTCCCCACTGACCTCCAATGTAAGGGGACATTCTCCCCACTTATCTCAAATAAAAAGGGACATTCTCCCAACTTATCTCCAACGTAAGGGGACATTCTCCCCACTTATCTCCAATGTAAAGGGACATTCTCCCCACTTACCTCCAATGTAAGGACACATTGTTCCCACTGACCTCCAATGTAAGGGGAGATTCTCTCCACTGACCTCCAATGCAAGGGGAAATTCTCCCCACTGACCTCCAATGTAAGGGGAAATTCTCCCCACTGACCTCCAATGTAAGGGGACATTCTTCCCACTGACCTCCAATGCAAGGGGACATTCTCCCCACTGACCTCCAATGTAAGGGGAAATTCTCCCCACTGACCTCCAATGTAAGGGGACATTCTTCCCACTGACCTCCAATGCAAGGGGACATTCTCCCCACTAATCTCCAATGTAAGGGGACACCGCAATTTTCACTGTCAGCATCTCTTTTCTGGCCATTACTATTTTACTATTATTTCTTTCATCCCATGATTGCTACTGAAAATAATTTGGTTGGATAGATAAGGGTACAGCCGACCCCCGCAAGGTCGCAGTTCAGAGTTTGCGGCCTCAGTTGTTCGTGGATTTTTCCTCTCCGCAGATGTGCAGCCTAGCATCATAACAGTTTACCGCGCTCTTGTGTTTTTCATTCTTCTTAAAGCACTAAGATGCCACCCAAACGCCCTGCACCTTCTAAGGCTGAGTGAATACCCATAGATTTTACTGTGTTTTTATTAAATGAAATTACTGTACAGTATTTAGCCTAAAAATAGGCATTTATAGGCATTTTTTGACCACATCCAAAATTTGTAATTTTTCACAATTCGCGGGTGATCTACGAAAGTAACCCCTCGAATTTTGGGGGTCGACTGTAATCTGTTCTGGGAATCAAATACTCAAACGAGTGTGCCACAATCCATATTTTTTCCTTAATTATTATCTGTACAGATCTGATCACACTCATGTAGCTGGCACTGTAGATATAATAATGTTTAGTGGGGGATTCCCTGAGACCTGGAGATTATTTCAGGGGTTCCTCTGCGGTAAGGTAGAGAATGTCTACTCTCAGGTGGTAGAAAACGTCTACTCTCAGGTGGTAGAGAACGTCTACTCTCAGGTGGTAGAGAACGTCTACTCTCAGGTGGTAGAGAACGTCTACTCTCAGGTGGTAGAGAACGTCTACTCTCAGGTGGTAGATAATGGAGAATTCTCTAATACATACCTGTAATATTCCCATTCCTCCCAACTTTTTAAAATGGGAATGAGGGACACCGATTAGCAAAAGCATGTAGGCATAGGACACACCCCCTGCCACGCCCCCTTAAAGAAGAATTATACAAAAAATGATTAGTTAAAGCGGAGTTACACCCAAAAGTGGAACTTCCGCTCCTTGGATTCCTCCCCCTCTTAGGTGCCTCATTTTGGCACTTCTCGGGGGGGGGATACCGGTCTTTGAGAAGAGTCCTTTTCCCCACATCCAGGAGCCCGGACCGCAGCCACTGACGTCTGCAGCCTGGCTCCCTCCTCTGCCGGGCCAGTGAGAAAGCGCAGTGGCGGCTCGCGCCTGCGCAGTAAGGGCCCGGCAGTGAAGCCGAACGACTACACTTCTGGGTTCCCCTACCCTCAATGGCAGCGGCAGCACTCGCCCAGCTGATCCGAAGATCGGTGGGCGGTGCCAACATCGCTGGACTCCAGTATGTATGTGTAGCTGCTGACTTTTCATTTGTAAGGGCTCTTTCACACCAACGGATCGTTCGGGTCCGCCTGTCAGTTTTACAGGCGGACCCGAACGGACGCTCCATTGTCCTCTATGGAGCGACGGATGTCAGCGGTGACATGTCCACTGACACCCGATCCGCTAAATACAAAGGGATGGAAACCCTATTTTCCATCCACCTGGCCGATCGGATGAACACAGACAGACGGTCCGTGTTAATCCGATCCCCCATAGAGGAGAATGGAGCTGTGACAGGTCATTGTCCTGTCATCCGCCGGCTCAGCTGGGATCCATGGATGGATCCCAGCTGAGCAGCAGAGCCCGTCAAAATAGGCTCCGCTCGTGTAAAAGGGGTCTAAAGGGGCGGCGGACTTCCGCTTTAAACTCACTAGTATTTTTTTATTTTTTTTAACCATTACTATTCCTTTATATTGGCTTTTTAAATTTACAAATACAGCAATTTAGAAATTGGATGAAAGGTTTAGCATTGGGAACCACTTTTTGAGAGATAAATAGTGCATTTTATATACAACTCTATAGATCAGAGACCAAAATGAGGGACAAATGAGACTGACAGAGGGACTTTGTTCCAAATCAGGGACAGTTGGGCGCTATGTATTCCTGTCCTGGCTGCAATCCATGGCAGGATACATGGGGCAGATGGCTCTGTATGCTGCCATGTTGGCGCCAGAAAAACTGAATATTTAAATATTGGAAAACAAGTCAGCTGATCACATGATGGCCGTGGCAGCAATGATATCAATTTGGAAATGGAATTGTCAGCCCCATAGCATCCCACAGGAAGAGCTGTGTTACTGTGACTCACTGCACATTACAGAGACATGGAAGGCGATCAATGGATTAGGACTCTCACCTGATTAAATTCTGCAGCAGACAGGTGACAGTGACAGTCCACAATCCCCCCATGCAGCTCCATACCGGCCCCCCCTTGCAAGAACTCCCTTACATCTGTCAGTCTCCAGCTCAGCATGGACTCTCACTGCGCATGCGCATCCCCAGTCACCAGCACCGCCCTCCATCTTTGTACACCTGTTCTCACAGACCAAGCGACGTGAGCTCCTAAGTTTTAACTTTTGTTACGGTAAAATTAATCTTACTCTAAGTAACTGTATTGAAAACGTCCTCTGGAAAGTGATTTGTGTTTTATTTCAAGTTATGGCAAGTGTCGGGTGTAGTAAGATGGCGACTTTTCTTTTTCCGTAGGCAGCTAGTTGCTCACATTTTTGTATTTCTTTGTTACCAAATTATTTTAAATATATCAATTACAAGGCTGCATGAATACAAGTTAGTTATACATTATAATAAATAAAGATTGGGAAGAGTAGTAAGGTGGCGGCTGTCCGACTTCCGGTGCGCATTTGTACAGGAAAAATACCGAAATATGTTGTGATATTCGTTTGGGAAGACTGCCCAATAATATTCTAGTACTTACAGAGTAATTACGATATACAAATACCAAAGCAAGCCATTCATTCAAACTACACGGAACGAATGTGTCAGATAGAGTTCCCGGGGGTGCAGATTTGGAAACGGGACTTCCGGTGCGGGGCTTCCGGTTTTTGAAAATGGCGGCAATTGTTGACAGTGCGAAGCGGAGGAGTCTCCGCTTACAGGATACGAGAGTGGCCGCTGAGAACGGGCCGGCTTCTTCCTCCTCAGGGGCCCGGGGCTCCGCAGTGCCCAGGACAAAGAGCCTGTCTGCCGAGAAGAGGAGGGCAGGCACAGAGAGGCAGGAGGGGTCCCTGGGCAAGAGGAGAAGCGATGATCTACTCAGGAAGAAGCAAGACCCCATTAAAGGGACTCCTCGGGGGCAGAATGAAACAGACCAGGAACCCAGTGATACAGCGCCCTCCACAGGAAGGAAAGAGAAAATGAACTCTGCCGAGAGCGCGCACCCGAAGGGGCCCACCGCTGCCGAGAGCGCTCACCCCAAGGGGCCCACCGCTGCCGAGAGCGCTCACCCCAAGGGGCCCACCGCTGCCGAGAGCGCTCACCCCAAGGGGCCCACCGCTGCCGAGAGTGCCCACCCCATGGGGCCCAGTGCTATTAAGAGTACACACGCCGTAGAGCCCAAAAGTACACCCAAAAGCAGTGACACCTCTCGTTCTCCTGGGGGTGATGGCGGTAGAAGCTTACGATCACGGAGAAGCCAGGACAGCTTCAGTGTTAACGTAGCAGAGAACCCCCAAGGAGCCACCGCCTCCCCCGCCACTAATACATCCCTCAGCAGAGAGACCAGATCCAGCAAAGCTAAAATCCAAGAGCGGTCTGGAGCCTCCAGTGCAGTAAGAGGACTGGGTGAAGGTGCAATCTCAAGCAAAGGGACTCCTCAGGGGCAGAATGAAACAGACCAGGAACCCAGTGATACAGCGCCCTCCACAGAAAGGAAGGAGAAAAGGAACTCTGTCAAGAGCGCGCACCCCGAGGGTCCCACCGCTGCCGAGAGCGCGCACCCCGAGGGTCCCACCGCTGCCGAGAGCGCGCACCCCGAGGGTCCCACCGCTGCCGAGAGCGCGCACCCCGAGGGGCCCAACACTGCCGAGAGCGCGCACCCCATGGGGCCTAGTGCTATTAAGAGTACACACTCCATAGAGCCCAAAGAGACACCCAAAGCCAAAAGCAGTGACACCTCTTGTTCTCCTGGGGGTGATGGTGGTAAAAGCTTAAGATCACGGAGAAGCCAGGACAGCTCCAGTGTTAACCTAGCAGACAACCCCCAAGGGGCCACCCCCTCCCCCGCCACTAATACATCCCTCAGCAGAGAGACCAGATCCAGCAAAGCTAAAATCCAAGAGCCGCCTGGAGTCTCCAGTGCAGTAAGAGGACTGGGTGAAGGTGCAATCTCAAGCAAAGACAAAGCCCACCTTGCTCAGCCCAGCTCTGAAAAAGGACAAGAATCTAAGGACCCTGTTAAGAGCAGCGGTCATGACGGTAGCCTGCGACCAAGGAGAAGCCGTGACAGCTCCAGCGTTAACGGAGAGAACAGCTCCAGAGGAGCTGCCACTGTAAATAATGCATCGCTGAAGAAAGAGACCAGATCCAGTGCAGGAAGAAAGCAGGAGGGATCTGAAGCCTCCATGGCCATCAGGGGTAAAGATGCAATCTTAAGCAAGGAGAACATGGAAAATGTAGATTTGGTGGAGCCCAATTCTCAAAAACAAGAGAACCCTAATGCGAGCAGCCATCATAATAGAAGCCTGCAATCAAGGAGAAGCCGTGAGGGCTCCAGCTTTAATGTAGATGGTGAGCACAAAGGAGCTGCCTCATCCACCGTAACTAGTACATTGTCTAGCAGGAAGACCAGAACCAGCAGAGCAAAGGACCTTGAGGAACCTGGAGTCTCCACTGCTGTCAGCGGAGGAGGTGATGGTTTAGACTTAAGCCAGCAGAAGGATGAAAACCAAGCTGAGGCCAACTTTCAACAAGGGGAAGAATCTGAGGACCCTGGTGGGAGCAGCGGTCATAATAGAAGCTCACAACCAAAGGGAAACCTTGGTAGCACCAATGTTAATGTAGAGGACAGCCCCAGAAGAGCCACTTTGTCCACTGGTACCAATGCTTCATTCAGCAGAGAGACCAGATCCAGTAAAGCAATAGACTCTCAAGAGCAGAGAGGATCAGAGGACTTTGGTGGCAGTAGCAGCCACATTAGAAGCTTACAAAGACTGAGGAGCCCTGAGGTCTCCAGCAATAATGTACAGAACCACTCCACAGGACCCAGTTCTTCCACTGAAAGGCATGATTTAATCAGCGGAGGCACGAGGGGACAAAAAAACTATGAGGAAGCTGGACTTTCCACTGTTGCCAATAGAGGAGATGGTGATGCACTTTTAAGCAAAGGGGAGAGCATAAAAAGGCCTAGCAACCAAAGTGGGGAGACATTAGACATCTCTGGTGGGGTTAGAAGTCCAGGTAAAAACTTAAGACCAAGGAGAAGCTGCGTCAGTGATGGCAATAGTGAGGCAATGCAAGGAAGTGATGGTACACCTTTTAAAGAAATGACTGGGAAAAGTGAACTCATAACCCAGAGTGGGGAAGTATCTGGGAATCCTGGGGGGATCATCAGTCCCAGGAAAAACCTAACAAAAAAAAAAAATGTTGAGGACCGTGTTGATGATGAAAGGCATCCTTCTAACTTGACCTTGGAGAGCAATGCAAGAGAGACTGCCAGAGACTATAAAGTACACTGTTGTTCCAAGCAGTTGCTGCAGGAGGTGCTGGAGATGTGTACTGGAATCTGCAAAGAAATTGTGGATAGTCAGCAATATCTGAATGAGGAACAGAAGCAGCAGCATCACAAGAACTTGGTCTGGGTGAGAAGTGTTTGGCTTTGGAACGTGAATTTCAGTATAGAAGAGATTTTTTATATATATATATTATTATATATTTTTTTGTTGTTTTAAAGGAGGAAAATATGAAATTAACATTGCTGACCACCTCTCCTGGAAATACTATTTTCAGGTGGTCATCAATGGCACCCTAAATATTTAATGCTGCTCTGTTGTCAGTAATATATCCCTAAATGTATGTTTTAAATGCATTCAGTTCAAGTACCTGAATTTGACCTGGTATCTGCCTCTTGGAGGATTACAGAATAGGGTCTGATCACTGGCCTGCCCATTGCAATAGAACTGATGGTATATCTGTGCTCAAATCTACTAACTTACATGTATACAGTATGATGTGCTACAACAGCCTGACCACATGTTAAAGGATAAGTTCACCTTTTAAAGAAAAATAGTAAATGCACATTTTTTTGTAGATAAATTGTGCATTTACTTTTTTTTTTTTTTTGGGGAGTGGGGGCGAAGCATTGCGCAGTTTGCTGATGCCATGCAGGCCTCCTGCACACTGTCAGCGTAAGCTGTCTGCCCCGTACATTGTATAGGCAGGCAGTTTCCCACTGACAGGAAGAATCCATGAACTAACAGAGCCGTCAACCGTGCCATGCTAGTTCATTGAGAACTATAAACCGAAAAAGGGTGTAGGGATTTGTAGTTGATTCATTCACTGAACTCTCTGAATGAATGACGCGGCTATGTGGGAAGAGCCTTGCACAGTTGCACTCTTTTCTAAAAGTGACAGCCGGTATGGGGAACTAATCCCCGTACTGCTGTCACACCATGTGCTCAGATCCCCGAGTGGCTACATGTTCCACCCTAAAAACTGGCAGGACATGTAACGTTCATGAAGGTGAACTTATCCTTTAGGCCTCATACACACGGGCGTATGTAAAAAAAAAATAAGCAAAACGTCAGGCCCGACGTCAGGGAAAAATCGGCGTTAGTGAGCGTCGGCGTCAGTAGGCGTTTTTTTAAAAAAAAAAAAACATTCCTCTGCTACTTTTCAACCTAAAATGTCGGCATCAAAAATGCTGGTTAACGTCGACACAGCGTTAGTGAGCGCTTGTCGGCGTCAAAAACGCCAAAACATTACAGTCTTGGAACACGCTGGCCGTGGGTTCTACTTTCAGTTCACCAACGCCGACGCCCTCTACAGCTCAAAAACGTCAGCGTTTTTATGGGGCCATTGAAAAACATGGAGAGCTGCAAAAAACGTGGCGTCAAAAATCGTCCGTGTGTATGAGGCCTTAAAGTGATTGTAAGGTCTTGTTTAAAAAAATAAAAATAACAAACACGTTGTACTTACCTCCTCTGTGCAGTTGGTTTTGCACAGAGCAGCCCAGATCCTCCTCTTCTCGGGTGCCTCTTTGCTGCTCCTGGCCCCTCCCTCTTATCGAGTGCCCCCTCAGCCAGCAGCTTTCTATGGGGGCACCCGAGCCAAGTCAGTGCTCCATGTATCCATCCAGACACGGAGCCCCGACTCGGCCCTGTCCCCTCTCTCATTTGATTGGCTGACTGACTTTGACAGCTGCAGGAGCCAATGGTTCCGCTGCTGCTGTGTTTCAGCCAATCAGGAGTGTCCTGGAAGGCTTAGACTTTTGTGCACATCGCTGGAGAGAGAAGGAGCTCAGGTAAGTAATTAGGGGGGCTGTTACACACAAGTTTTTTTTTTTTTTTATCTTAATGCATAGAATACATTAAGATGAAAATTCCTTCTGCCTTTACAACTCCTTTAACACCCAATTAACAATTGACACCTCTAATAAGGGGCACCACAGTGCAATGGGTATGCTTGTTGCTAGAGGTGCACAGAATGGAAATGTTGGTGCTGGAACTGAAAATGCAGGATGCACTTGGTCGAAAACCAAAAATGACCTTTAAAAAAAACAAAATATATATATATATCTCTCAAAAGTGCCACATACCTTTTTCACTGAATGCCGCTGCATCCCAGAGTAATGGTTCTCCAAATCTACAGGGAAACTGTTTCCATGGTGCCCGAAAATTCTCACTGTTTCCCCTTGCTGACCTCTACATTAATACTGTGTTTGTAGTGACATGGAGGTCCATGAAAGGAAACCAGTGAGAGCTGCTGGGGACTGTGGAGACATCGGTTTACCTGCAGACTTTGAGGAACCATGAAGATTGACACGCCATAGTTTAAAGTGCTGGTAAAATGCTAGAATCCTCTTTATTACAGTAGTGTATAATGTGTGTGTTTCTGTAATCTAATTGTGCCAAATACCTTCGGTACAACTCCCTCTGCTGCTCTCCTCTTCTCCCAGTTGTCATCTGGGAATCTTGCCCCCCCCCGCAGTGCGCAGTGCTCAGACGGCTCACGGAAGAGCCAAACGGTGCTATAACTAAGGTATTTGACACAAATAGATTACTGAAACACACACATTGTACATTATATACTACTGTAATAGAGATTCTAGAATTTCACAAGCACTTTCACTATGTTCACACTGGGGATTCCTGACAGAGGGGGAGAGAAGACATCACATTAAATGGTAACACCTACCCTGAAAATAAGCCCTGCTGCATCTTTTGTTGCCAAAGACCCGGACTTGTCGGGGAAACGCGGGTAGTGGAAAGGCAGTACTGAGGGGGAAGCTTCAAATTGAAGCTGATTATTGCAGCAAAAGCTGTTTTGTTCGTATTTTTAATAATCCTGATCTCTTGATTTTTAAATAATAACAAAACTGGAGTTCTACTTTTAGGTATCGGTTTTGGAATGGAGCTAGACTGATGAATACAGTTCTTACAAAACCTCAGCATATTCTACAGGCAGAATTGATGTTGTTCTTATTCTGATTTGACAGATATTTTGTTTACATTCAGGACTTTGAATCTGCCTTTCAAGAGAATGTCCGCATCAATGGACTGTCATGGCACGAGGCCCCAGATAAAGACTCTGGTAAGATTTGGTTAAAGCCCAACTCCAGATGAAACTTGCTTTACCATTTGATGCAGTAGGTAATAAGTAAAACTAAAGTTGAATCAATAAGTTCATTTTTAAATAAAACCTTTTTATTTTCATTACATTACCCAATTTAAAGTGGTTGCCAACCTGTGACAACCACTTTAACCTACAGGTAAGCCAAATATAAGGCTTACCTGTAGGTGCCCTGCATATCTCCCAAACCTGCAATGTTCAGGAGATATGCAGTGTTCTTCTGTGCCGACGTCATTCGGCACATGCGCAGTGAAGAAACGGCCTCCGTGCCGTTTCTTCACTGAGACTGCTGTGACTGGCGACTCCCGCGTGCATGTGCAGGAGTCATGTCACGCGACTCCGGCCAGTCACAGAGCCGGACGAAGAGGGGCAGGAGATGGATGCCACCAGCACAGGGGGCAGCGCTGGACATCACAGGCTTCGTTTGCAGCTACGTGGCACATAATGGGCTACTATGCGATGCAAAGTAGTCCATTATGCTTATTGTTTACAGGGGTATGTAGAGGAAGTAAACCCAATTTGGGTTTACTTCCTCTTTAACTGCTGCTCGCCATATAGTAAAATGATGGACGCAAGGTGGCTCTCTTGTTCTGGGACGTCGTCCCACTCTCGCCACACTTACACTCCCGTGGGGGTGCGTGGCAATCGGCGGTGCGCTGTGTCCCTGTCAGCTGATTACATGTAAACAAGGAAATGCTGGTTATCGGCTTTCCTCTCCTCACACTGACAGCTTCTGAGGAGGTGAGAGCTGATCAGTGGCATTTCCTCACAAGGGAGACCTGTACAGATAATCAGGGCACTGATGATCAGTGCAGCCCCAACAGTGCCCAGCAGTGATGCCAGTCAGTGCCCAGCAGCAGTGCCCATTAGTAATGCCAGTCAGTGCAGCCTATAAGTGCTTATCAGTGACGGAGAAAACTTACTAATTTAAAACATTTTCTAACAAAGTAAAACTTTTATTTTTCCAAATTTTTTTGGTCTTTCATTTTTTGTATAGCAAAAAATAAAAAAGCCAGTGGTGATTAAATAGAAAGCTTTATTTGTCTCAAAAAATAATAAAAATGTCATTTGGGTACAGCGTTGCATGACCGCGCAATTGTCATTCAAGTGCATCAGCGCTGAAAGCTGAAAATTGGCCTGGGCAGGAAGGGGGTAAAAGTGGCCGGTATTTAAGTTGTTAAACCCATTGATGTCATCACTCTGTCTTTGTGCTTCTCACGATCAAGATCGTGGCTGTTTGGCTCACCAGAAATATGTAGACTGAAATTGCTAACCTCATTTAGAGAATGCTGGTCCAATGGTTTCTCTCACCTGGAAATTTATATGGAGATAAGGTTCTGAGCTGAAATTAAACTCTAATAATAAAAAGTGGGGATGCAGCACCAGTCAAATATTTTGCCTCTAATGAAGTATATCTTATGCCCTGCTGGTTAATGTCCAAATACTCCCATTGGAGATCCTAGATATACATATAGCAGTGATCTTCCGGTGCTATGGGGAGGAAGAGCTGCAGCTGTGATATTGAAGAGATTGTGCTTTTTCCCTTGTAAGGAATTCTGTGAATTGACAAGAGGAAAGGATAAGTGAATTAATGGCAGACAGAGGCCTCTATAAAATTTCAAACTGACCTAGTGATCACATGATTGGAAACCAATCTATTTGGTTCATAATGGTCATTGGCAACCCTAGTTGTCTTTCACTGCCGGCATTGAGAGTCTGGAGCTGTGCAAAGTGTTGGCTGCTGGCTCTCAAAGGAGGGAAGTTTATAAATGTATACTCCGCACAATACATCATTCTGGGGAGTGCTTCTTTATAGATTTCTTGTGGTAAAGGGTTACACATGCGGTACTGGTGATGTATCGTGTCAAAGGGTACTTTAAATTTGATGACCCATGCCAAGATACTTGGTAGTTCTAGAAACCCAGGTTTATTCTATATTTCCTCACCTGGCAGAACCGGACATTAAAATACTAGAAGACCAATTGGATGAAGCCATGGTGGAGACCTCAATGAAGAGAAAGCGATATCCAAGGAAGATCCTGAGTCACTTTGTCAAAGCATTAAAAACGGAGCGTGAAATCCTGGTATGTTCATACAGATGATTATATTTTTAAGTCAGTGGACCAATACCGATATTTAATTTATTGGTGATTGCTGGAACCCAGTGTGTCACAGCAAGGCTGCCAACTACTCAGCCACAATACTTAGACTATGCGGTTGATGTACTAAAACTGGAGAGGGCAAAATACGGTGCAGCTCTGCATAATAACCAAACAACTTCCAGGGAGGTTTTTTTTTTTTAATTGAATAAGCTGAAGTTAGAAGCTGGTTGGCTACCATGCACAGCTGTACCAGGTTTTTCACTCAAGTTTTAGTAAATCAACCCCTATTTGTTTAGTGATGTCTTGTGACATCTGATTTAATATCCTTTGTTTATGTGCAGAACCAGTACAAGCCTGTTGTGAATCCAGAAAAGGTCAGGCTCGATCCAGCACTTGGTAAGCGAGTTTATAATTTTGTTCAGTGTGTCTTAGAAACGGTGCACAAGTTATGAAAGCTAATGTGTCTCCAGCTGTTGTATAAAACCAGATGTTTCCGGTTACCCATTATTACCTATATTTAACCCTTTGATGGCCAAGGATGTGGCCTACATGTCCTTTTGCAATCAAAGGGTAAATTAAGCATACGGATATTGTAAAGACTATTCTACTGGTTACAGAAGTGCCTAAGGCCCCTTTCACGTGCGCTTTCCGATCAGGTCCGCCTGTCAGTTTTTCAGACGGACCTGATCGGACACTCCATTCACCCCTATGGAGCGGCGGGTGTCAGCGGTGACATGTCCACTGACACCCGTCGCTATCCAAGCCACTCCGTGAAATCCAGATGGATGGAAACCCTATTTTCCATCTGTCTGGCGGATCGAATGAAAACGGACAGGCCGATCAGTTTTCATCCGATCTCCCCATAGAAGAGAGCAAGGCTCTGACAGGTACGTCTCAACACAGTGAGCAGAGATGGACCTGTCATCCGCCTGCTTATCGGTTGATCTGCTGCTGAGCAAAACAGAGACCGGCAGGCGGAATACCCATGTGAAAGGACCCATAAAGATTTTTAAACATCACTATGTACAATTTTGGGCATTTTCTATTTTCACCATTTTGTGGATACCACAGTTTTGGTTTAATCCAGATCTATTAGGCTTCCAACTAGTTATACAATCACAGCAGTGCATTTTCAAACACATACACACATTTGGCATATTTGATCTCTGTGTAAATGAGACAGATGCCACTATCCTAAGGAAATTATTCCAGACGGCTGAACCTCCAAAAATCCTTTTATTGAAGCTTCATATGACAAGTGGTTGACAGATGGAACAGGGGATAAAGAGAGGTAGACGGGTTTCGCGCAAATGTTAGCGCTAACATTTGCGCAAAATTTTTGGAAGCGCAGCCGTCCGAAATCGTTTCCTTATGTTATACAGCATTCGAGCTGGGCTAGCACCTGACTAGTGTGTGTGTGTGGGGATTAATTCGAGACTCACTCACCTGTAGCGGCTTTTTATGCTTCATTACAATTGTCACTAGTTTCTGATATTTGTACCTTTTTAGAGCCCTGCAGCATCTGTTTGCATGTGCGGAAGTCCGGAATACGCATGTTCAGACATGCTGCACGTGCGCCCAATCTCATGGCTTGCATGCGCCTTCTGTAAAACATTGCCTTCTGGGATGCGTGATGTGGAAATCCCAGAAGGCAGTGGGAGTCTGTATGTATTTCTCACCTAAGCAAGAAAGCAGGAAGTGCTGCCTCGTAGCACAAAAGTAGCACTAAACTTTACCAAGAGGGAAGAGGAATAGGGACAAAATAAGAAAAGGACCTTGTAATGGATGATGATCTGCGTTGATTCCACACACATTAGTACAACACACCAGAATGCCAAGGTCTGAACAGGCTCTAACACTTCACTAACATGCAATCTAGAGTCCAGCTGTCACCCTTTACTGACATTTGAAATGCTCTTATTGGCTGGTAATCTTATCTTGCTATCTAGGATATGAAAGCCTTATTTAGGGTGAAGTAACAGGTTCACCTAATAGCACACCCCCTTAGCTAACCATTTATTTATACCTTACACATGCTGGTCTGACACCCCCTTCTTCTGCAGGTTCCAAGTGTGGTCATGAGCCCTGTCCATGTGGTAGTAGGGGGAGGGTCCTTATCCCTATAAAGGCTATGGCCAAACTAACGTGGAGCTTTCACTTGGGCTTGGCAGTACTGGTTTATTAAGACTGCACTGCTTTGTATGCTGATTGATAGTTTGATAAATTCGTTGTTAGTATTTATATGGATGGCTGAAGATGTAATCTGTTTTCTGCAATTGTACAGAATTCCGCATGAAGGACCTCAGTGCTACAGCTGCAACCGTTTGCCAGCACATCCATGAAACCAAAAAGGTAAAACTGACTGTTCAGAGAAGCTGTCCTAACCAATACTTTTATTTTGCTCCCCTCTACCTATGGCATCTGCAGGCTGGCGAGTGTCTTAGTCTCTCAACCAAACCCCCCCCCCCCCCTCTCCTTTTCCTTTTATACCAGATTTATATAGCAGCACTTGGAGGAAGACAGTACTTTTACAATACAATTCAATATAAGAGTTATTAGAGAGCCCTGCTCGTTAGAGCTTACAATCTAAACAGAAATAGTAGGGATATGTTAGAAACCCCTGTCAGAGGGAATCTCCACGTCACAGGTGTGCCCATTGCAAGATTTTTCCATCACTTCCTGTTTGAGTGAAAGCTGTAACATGCTGGATTTCTGATCGCTTTTTGTCCCATGCTCCCCAGGAAAAATAGAGAGGGTAACGCTCTCAAGTGGGATAAAGCTATAAAAACCAAACGGGGTGGAACTGTTAACTATGCTATCTGAAACATAATAAAAATGTCTTGGCTAGAGCTACATTTTAATGCAGATTTCTCTTTACAAATGTCGTTCTCAAGTTGCTAGAATGACTGACTTCTCAGGGAGCCATAATTTCCTATATGTAGCTTCCTGGTAACTCTCACACTGGGGGCACACCATTATGGCAATCTTAGCATCATAATTTTATCTTTTTAAATTACCTGATTTAAAAAGACAAAATAAAACCATGAGAGCTAAAAGGGTAACGCCTGGGTAGTAATACTTGTACAAGGTGTACTGACACTTCATGTTTCGTTTATGTACCACTTTTACCTTTTTCAGTTTTTTTCCTTCGTAGGCCCCTTTCACACAATAAACGGATGTGAGTGGACAAACGGTCCATTTTTGCATTGTAGTGGATCTAAAAAAAAAAAAAAAAACTAATGAGCAACTGATGGTAAACTGATGTGATCTTCATTGTTTTTTTTCTTTGAAAAAACGTGATTTAACTGATGAAATGAATGGTCCGCATGTGTGAAAGGGGCCTTCTTTCCTTGGGGGCACCCATTGAAGAGGAGGGGCCTGGAAGCACCGGCGTGGGACCCCAGAAGAGGATCGGGGCTGCTCTGTGCAAAACCATTACACAGAGCAGGTAAGTATAAGCTTGTGTGTATGTTATACTTACCTGTCTCCCGGTCCATCGATGCGGCCGGCAGGAGCCTCCGATCTCTCCCCCTCCCCTCGGCGTCGCCGTCATTCCGACTGTCTTAGGAAGCGGCTTCATGGCCGGGCACACACTGTGCATACGTGAGCGGAGCTGCTCTTTTTGATTGGTCCGGAAGTCTTCTAGGACCTATCCTGTGTCCCAGAAGACTTCGGGAGGGAGGGGGAAGGAGACCTTCCACTTCCGATCGCCTAAGGCGACCTAAGCAGCAGCACCCTTAAAAATCCGGTATCCACACCCCCCTCCTCCCCAAAAGCTCAGTTTCAGTATCAGGAGCAGGGAAGGAGGTCTTAAAGCGGAAGTTCCACTTTTGGGTGGAACTCCCCTTTAAGTGCGGCGTTATGCATTTAGAAAGAAAGTCAGGGTACCAGGTGATGTGCAGGTGAAAACCTTGTGTAATTGCAGAAACATTCTGATTAAAGAATATCAATGTAAATGCATTGTCATCACATCCTTTTAAAGTTGCGCTGTACTGATCATGATAGACGCCTGTTATAGTTTGGAGCATACATCTGCAACATTGCCTAGTGGCAGTTTTTGCAGTCTGGACCTGGACTTTGGATCAGTTTTGAGTGCAGTTACCTTAAAAAAAAAAAAAAAAAAAAATGTAATGCTTATGGTTTATAACACATTGATTGTGTCTATTAATTGCAACCATAATTCCTTCTAATTGTATACAGGGCAAGAATGTGGCTTTTGACTGTCTCCCACATTATTAATTGGGAAAACTTCATTGGATGAAAAAAAAAACCCAGAAATTAAAACCTGAAAATCTAGGCCGATATCAGATTATCATATTTACATTGTTACATTACGGCCACTAGATGGTGCTGTAAAATTGCTTATTTTTTTTTTTTTTTCTTGAACTGAGCATACTCTGGGCACAAAACATTTAGTTTTAATATATTCCAATAACTACAAAGGATACAAATCCACTTTGTGTACACCAAATGCAATTGCAATCCCAGTAATTACCTGTGCATGTGGTAGAGCTATGGGAGGGACCATCAGGCCCCACCCACTACATGATACCTGCACAAAACTTTGAGAGGGTGGATACAAGACCAGCACCCTGCACAAGGAGAGGGAGCAGCAGTGGCTGTTCTATTTTACAGGAAGCTCCTTTACAGAGATAGTCTCACACTGGTATTCTGCACAAATCTGGAGAAAATACACAAAGCATGCCAAGATTCAAGTATGAATACACAATCCAGTACCATGCTCTCCTAACCCACCAGTACCGTGCCCTTCAAACCCATCAGCCCTCCTGACCCCTCCCTCCCCCAGTTCCCCAGTTCCAGACCCCCCAGTACTGTGCCCTCCTGAACTTCCGGTTCCATACTCTCCAGACCACCCTGTACCATGCTCTCCTGCCCCCAGGCCCCCACCTCCGGTACTTTGCCCTCCAGACCCCCTAGCCCTCCTGAACCCCCAGTTCCATGCCCTCCTGACCCCACTGCCTTGCTGACCCCTGTCTTTTGCCATGTTCTCTTCCATGCTAGCTCCTGTCCTGCTCAACCATCTCCTCTGCCCTACTGATCTCTGTACATTGCTCTTCATACTACTGACCTTGTACACTGTCCTACCATCCTACTGACCTCTGTACACTGCCCTACATCCTACTGACCTCTGTACACTGTTCTACCTACTACTGACCTCTGTACACTGCCCTACATCCTACTGACCTCTGTATACTGCCCTACCTACTACTGACCTCTGTATACTGCAATACCAACTAATAGAGATGCACGATTAATCGTATTAAAATCGCGATCTCGATCTACCCCCCCCTGCGATCTCCATTGGGCATTACCACGATTTTCAGTGCAGTTAATGGGGTCCGACTTGGGGGGGCGAATCAGCGCGACTTGACAGTAAGGCCCCTTTCACACTGGGGCTGGCGGGCAGTAGCGGTAAATCCCCGCTAGTCTCAGCGGGGATTTAGCGCTGTTATAGAGGCGCTACGGCGCCGCTATGCAGGCGGGTGCGGGGCACTTTTAACCCCCCCACAACGGGTTAAACAGGGGTTAAAAGTGCCGGCGCTCCCGGAGCGGTGTACAGCCGCTACGGGAGCGCTGCCCATTCAATTTAATGGCAGGAGCGGTGGAGGAGCGGTGAATACACCGCTCCCCACATTCCTGAAAAATCATGCTTGCATGATTTTCTTAAGCGCTGCGCTAGCGCAACGCCTCAGTCTGAAAGCATCCATAGAGATGCATAAAAATAATATTTAGAGCGTTATTGCAGCGGTAATTTTAGCGCTTTACCGCTGTAATAACGCCCCAGTGTGAAAGGGGCCTAATAAAAAGTGCCTGAAGTCTTTACTAAGTAGGAGTGACTTGAGTCTCAGGGGAGAGAGCCAAGTCTGGGCAGACAGCCAACTTCTGAGTCATCATTGATAAGAGTTACAAAGTAATTTTACTTCAAAGGCATTGAACTCTGAGTGAACTCCCCTTCTATAGTTGTTTGGTTTAACCATTTAAAGACTAAATCTTTCCTGACACTTGTTTACAAATAAAAATCCATTATTTTGTACTAGAAAATGACTTAGAACCCCCAAACATTATATATTTTTTTTTTTTAGCAGAGACTCTAGAGAATAAGATGGCGGTTGTTGCAATATTTTATGTCACGCTGCGCAGCAGACTTTTAAACGCAATTTTTTGGAAAAATTACCTCTTTCAAAAACCTAAACAGTGCTGTTAGCCCAATTTTTTTGTATATTTAATATATTACGCCGCAAGAATCGTGAGAGAATCGTGATCTTTATTCTAAGCAAAAAAATTGTGATTCTCATTTTGGCCAGAATCGTGCAGCTCTACCAACTAAGTACCTCTGGGGGCTTGCTAGTTAAAGTGGAATTTCATTAATTTTTTTTCATCTTTCCATCTTTTAAATCCTCTGCCCTTGTTTTAACTTTGGATAGTAAAACTTTTTTTTTCTGCCAGTAAATACCTTATACAGCCCACTTCCTGTTTCTTGTCTGGTAAATTGCCTCGGCGTTTGACATCATGCACAGCTCTCTGCCATGAAGGGAGGCGGGACGAGTCATAAGAGGGCCAGTGAAAGCTGCAGGGCTGGTGGTGTGCCTCTGTGTGTCTGTGTAAATCCAGGAAGTGAACAGGCAGCAGCTTCAGCTGCCCACAGTTAAAATGGATGCAGCCAGACTTAGTGGAGGGAGATTTCTGCAGCATATTTGGCCAGTACAGAGTCACAGTATATACAGTCAGGTCCATAAATATTGGGACATCGACACAATTCTAATCTTTTTGGCTCTATACACCACCACAATGGATTTGAAATGAAACAAACAAGATGTCCTTTAACTGCAGACGTTCAGCTTTAATTTGAGGGTATTTACATCCAAATCAGGTAAATGGTGTAGGAATTACAACAGTTTGTATATGTGCCTCCCACTTTTTAAGGGACCAAAAGTAATGGGACAATTGGCTGCTCAGCTGTTCCATGGCCGGGTGTGTGTTATTCCCTCATTATCCCATTTACAAGGAGCAGATAAAAGGTCCAGAGTTCATTTCAAGTGTGCTATTTGCATTTGGAATCTGTTGCTGTCAACTCTCAATATGAGATCCAAAGAGCTGTCACTATCAGTGAAGCAAGCCATCATTAGGCTGAAAAAACAAAACAAACCCATCAAAGAGATAGCAAAAACATTAGGTGGGGGCAAATCAACTGTTTGGAACATCTTTAAAAAGAAAGAACGCACCGGTGAACTCAGCAACACCAAAAGACCCGGAAGACCACGGAAAACAACTGTTGTGGATGACCGAATAATTCTTTGCCTGGTGAAGAAAACACCCTTCACAACAGTTGGCCAGATCAAGAACACTCTCCATGAGGTAGGTGTATGTGTGTCAAAGTCAACAATAAAGAGAAGACTTCACCAGAGTGAATACAAGAGGGTTCACCACAAGATTTAAACCATTGGTGAGCCTCAAACAGGAAGGCCAGATTAGAGTGGACAGATGAGACCAAGATCAACTTGTACCAGAGTGATGGGAAGAGAAGAGTATGGAGTAGGAAAGAAACTGCTCATGATCCAAAGCATACCACCTCATCAGTGAAGCATGGTGGTGATAGTGTCATGGCGTGGGCATGTATGGCTGCCAATGGAACTGGTTCTCTTGTATTTATTGATGATGTGACTGCTGACAAAAGCAGCAGGATGAATTCTGAAGTGTTTCAGGCAATATTATCTGCTCATATTGGACAATGACCTGAAGCATACTGCGAAAGCAACCAAAGAGTTTTTAAGGGAAAGAAGTGGAATGTTATGCAATGGCCAAGTCAGTCATCTGACCTGAATCCGATTGAGCATGCATTTCACTTGCTGAAGACAAAACTGAAGGGAAAATGCCCCAAGAACAAGCAGGAACTGAAGACAGTTGCAGTAGAGGCCTGGCAGAGCATCACCAGGGATGAAACCCAGCGTCTGGTGATGTCTATGCGTTCCAGACTTCAGGCTGTAATTGACTGCAAAGGTTTTGCAACCAGGTATTAAAATGTGAAAGTTTGATTTATGATTGTTAATCTGTCCCATTACTTTTGGTTCCTTTAAAAAGTGGGAGGCACATATACAAACTGTTGTAATTCCTACACTGTTCACCTGATTTGGTTGCAAATTAAAGCTGAAAGTCTGCAGTTAAAGCACATCTTGTTCGTTTCATTTCAAATCCAATGTGGTGGTGTATAGAGCCAAAAAGATTAGAATTGTGTTCGTGTCCCAATATTTATGGACCTGACTGTATAAAAAAAAATATGCAAAGTGCTTGGAGGGAAGCTTCAGAATGGCAAAGATGTTTTTATTACAAAGTATGTGAGCAGACTGCAGTTCCTCTTTATCTTGGGGGGGAACAAATGCAGCATCCTAATGATCTTTGCTGTCTTCGATGTTGTGATGGTAGAGCACCACCTCCTGAAAGGTTGCCTACCCCTGTTCTAGAGTCAATGAATCCTAGATGCCCAGGTTGAACTTGGCAGTGTCCGCATAAGTCGTTTAACTTGTCAATAACTGATTAATTTCCTCACCTACATTTATATATATATATATATATATAGAGAGCTTTCGTTTTGGACAGTGGTTTTATAACACCCCCCCCCCCCTTTTTTATTTTAGGTTGACAAAGATGCAACATAAAAAAAAACTAGAAAATGTATCTGGTAATAATAGTATTACACATATAAACACTTAAGGCCCCTTTCACACAGGGCAGATCCTCTCAGCTAAGTCTTCCAGCTCGGGGGGGGGGGGGGGGGGG
>BLSH010043921.1:99670-111286 GCA_018402905.1 Glandirana rugosa
TGATCCATTAGAAGGACACGACCGGCAGACATATAAAATACTGTCTACAAAACACATTGTCATACCTTTGCTTTTCAAAATTTCACGTTTACACGATCTATCAGAAGGATACCACAAGTTATCAATTTTATGTGTATTTTACCATTTTTACGTATAAGGTAATTTTGAAGTTATGACTGTGGTAACTGAATTAATCTCTAGGCGTTATACAACAACGGGATATATCAAGTATTGACAGGTATATATAGCGATTATGTGCATCTAAGTGTCAAGTACATATAACTGAATTGTTACAGGAAAGAAGAAGCATATGTATCGTTTAGAAAATAGAAGTACGTCAATTGGTACAACGTCGCACGACCGCGCAATTGTCAGTTAAAGCGACGCAGTGCCGAATCGCAAAAAGTGCTCTGGTCCTAAAGCTGCAAAACCTTCTGGGGCTGAAGTGGTTAAGCACTGCACATTTTTTAACTGCATGAAGATAAAAGATTTGCTATGTATACGAAGAAGAAAGGACATTGTTAAGTCAATATACATGAACTGTGAATCTACGTGTATTAGCGATATATATGGACAGTTATGAACTATATAGGGCAACAACATATTGCGGATCTCTAATTAAGTCAATGGTGTCAGTATTGAAGTTTTAATGGAATATGCATTTTTACCATTTTATGTGTATTTTAACTATTGAACACCATAGGAAGACTATCTAGCACATTTGCACTTTAAAACTTTTCGTTTCCATACTGTTACACAAAACATCTGTCATAAAATATACAGACGGCCAGCACAGGAAGATTACCTAGTACATGTGCACTTTAAGATTTATTGTTTTTATACTGGTACACTAATACCTGTCACAGAATACACAGTTTGCTAGCACATACTAGCACATCATACCAGCACATTACTCACAACATTTTTGCTTTTTAATATTTTTAATTTCAAACCACACTCAGACAGCGCCATATCCAAGTATTGTAGAGATTGCTGTGGGTCAGCTTGTCATTGTGATGATCTATAAGAAACGTGGGAAGCAGGGCTAAGTGACAATTGCAATACCAACTGCAATTGTCAGAACATTGATCAGGATGACCTGCCATTCGAGAAAAGCTAAGGATACTGAAAGCTGTTGCAGGTTTGTGCAGAGACCTCTAGGTGCCCCATACTTGTCAACAGCTTCCAGAATACCTTAAATTACAGTGGGGTTGATTTACTGAAATTGGAGTGTGCAAAATCTGGTGCAGAGAAAGGTATAACCTCTCGTGGGCGGGACGAAGTGCGGCAGATGACCGTGGGTGGTTACGTCATTTCTGGCCAGTGGAACGCAAGCTGATACAAGCTTCCGGATTCTGGTTTTTACTCAGCATAGCGTGATTTTAGATGTAAGTGGATGTTTCATGTTTTTATTCCAATAAATACGGATTTACACTATATACCCTTTCTCTGCCATCTATTACCTACTCCATGAACTTATATTGAGGACATCTGAAGTCGGATTTCCTATCAGCAGAACTACAAAGCACAGCCATCAGTACAAGTGTTAAAGACTTTTGTCATGGAAGTCCAGGATTTCTGGCGAGTGTAAGGGCACACAAGAGGGGAGCACCGAGCACGGACTGCGCAAATTGTATAATAACAGCACTTGGCACTTTGATTTTGCACATTGACAATACGTTTATGAATCAAGAAGACTGAGAAGTTGATTATATCACCATATATGAATTTGGTGAATTTTATATGGACTTTTTATTATTGCATTTGCACTTTGTTATGTGTCATTCACACAAAGATGTTGTAAGTTTATGAGATTAGTCATGTAGGGTAGAGCTTTCACACCAGTCAATCAAAATCAGGTGCAGCTCTGCATGGTAGCCAATCAACTTCAGCTTGTTCAATTGAGCTTTGACAAAAAAAAACCTGCAAGCTGATTGGTTTCTATGCAGAGCTGCACCAGATTTGATATTTTTCAGTTTTAGTAAATCTACCCCTTCATTAAAACAAAAGGGACAAAATGTAAATTAAAATATTTGTATAATAATTTGTATAATAAATAAAAATAAGCAGTCCAACTAAACTCAAAGTCCAAACATCCATATGGATGAAAAAGATATTTTATGAACAATGATCCAACTGCAGGGGTGATGAAATAACGCTGAATCTTCAAAATAAAGGTCCACCACTACACCAGATGTGAAAGGACGGGGCTTTCCCCCTATATGGAGAAACTCACCAAAGGTAAGATCCAAACCAGCACAATACACATGTAGATGTATCCTGATAGACAACGCCAATCTCACATCTCCACGTAGTGTCTTTGTCTGGAATCTGCATTTGCCTTTCAATAAATGAAGCTTCAATAGTGCATTATCGTTTGCAAACCTTTATTTAAAATTAAATACACTGCCCCCCACGGGTGCGCACTCACATTTAAATCTCCAATAAACAGCGTGAATAGATATAAAAAGAACGTCGGAGATAAATCCCTCTCACCGCCTCCCTGCATAAAGCTCCCGGGTGAGATCCTCTCCGATCGTCCTGGTTGTCAGAGATGCCGCCTGGTCACCCCCTGACGCGTTTCGTCATTCCTTCGTCTGAGGACGCCCGGGAACACTGCTGATCGGCTTTATGCAGGGAGGCGGTGAGAGGGATTTATCTCCGACGTTCTTTTAATATCTATTCACGCTGTTTATTGGAGATTTAAATGTGAGTGCGCACCCCGTAGGGGGGCAGTGTATTTAATTTTAAATAAAGGTTTGCAAAAGATAATGCACTATTGAAGCTTAATTTATTGAAAGGCAAATGCAGATTCCAGACAAAGACACTACGTGGAGATGTGAAATTGGCGTTGTCTATCAGGATACATCTACATGTGTATTGTGCTGGTTTGGATCTTACCTTTGGTGAGTTTCTCCATATAGGGGGAAAGCCCCGTCCTTTCACATCTGGTGTGGTGGTGGACCTTTATTTTGAAGATTCAGCGTTATTTCATCACCCCTGCAGTTGGATCATTGTTCATAAAATATCTTTTTCATCCATATGGATGTTTGGACTTTGAGTTTAGTTGGACTGCTTATTTTTATTTATTATACAAATTATTATACAAATATTTTAATTTACATTTTGTCCCTTTTGTTTTAATGAAGGGATTCAATGCTGCTATGATCAGCTGACTTATGTTTCTCCTGTAGCACTTGTTTAGTGTTCGATTCCTAGTTACCATTTATAAATTTAGTTATATATCATCACTATTTTATTTATTTAGCGCCGCTGAGTTCAGTTGATTCTTTCAATTGATTATCTGAACCCTATCTGTTACATGTGTTTTCGTTACAGCGGCTGCTGATAATCTTTTTCATTGGATTGTTTGACATTATTTTAAGCGCTGATTCTGTCTCATATGATCAGGTTTTCTTCCTTACGGAGAATAATTGTTTTTTGGGATATTTTTCTTTAGTAAATCTACCCCGGTGTCTCTAAGTCTGAAGTATGTCGGTGACCAGACCTGAACCTAGAAGTTCTCCCCCTCCTTGTGTCTCTATGCCCCATGTTGGCATGGTGTCCACCGTAGCATTTGCAGTGGTAGAGCAGTGTAGGACTGGCCGTAAGACGGATTACCTTGACTCAGTTGGCCAGCTTAACCGCTTAGCAACCGCCCCACGCAGATATACCGCGGCAGGGTGGTTGCTCTGTGCCAGATCACGTACCTAGTCTGGGGCGTGCCGGCGGAGACCCACTCCTGCTGTGCTTGGACACAATCCGGAGATCAGCAGAACGGCGGTCTGCCTGTGTAAACAAGGCAGATCGCCATTCTTTGAGAAGGGAAGTCAGAGATCCTGTGTTTCTGCTAAGCAGGAACACGGATCCCTGTCTTCCCACAGTAAATGCACCCCCCACACACATTAAGAAAACACTCCCAGGGAATACACTTAACCCTTTGATCACCCCTGACATTAACTCCTCCCCTGCCAGTGTCATTAGTACCGTGACAGTGCATTTTTTTTAGCACTGATCACTATATTAGTGTCACTGGTCCCCAAAAAGTGTCAGATTTGTCTGCTGCATTGCTGCAGTCCCGCTAAAAATCGCCTCCATTACTAGTAAAAAAATAAATAAAAATTCAATAAATCTATCCCATAGTTTATAGACACTATAACTTCTGCGCAAACCAATCAATAAATGCTTACTGGAATTTTTTTTTACCAAAAATATGCAGAATACATATTGGCCTAAATTTATGAAGAAATTCAATTTTTTACATTTTTTTTTAATTGGATGTGTTTTATAGTAGAAAGTAAAAAGTATTGTTTTTTTTTTTTTCAAAATTGTCGCTCTTTTTTTGTTTATAGCGCAAAAAATAAAAAACGCAGAGGTGATCAAATACCACCAAAAGAAAGCTCTATTTGTGGGAAAGAAAGGACATCAATTTTATTTGTGTATATCGTCGCACGACTGCGCAATTGTCAATTTAAGTAACGCAGGGCCGTATCGCAAATAAAATGGCCAGGTCATGAAGGAAGGTAAACCTTCCGGAGCTGAAGTGGTTAAGGAATCATATTATGTGCGAGGATCCCAAGGTATGCAGCTAAATCACAGTATGGGGTCCTTACTTTTAAATTGTTGTCACTCTGCTAATGGTTATGGAGGACGGCATTTTTGATAGCTGGATGAATCCAACACATCAGGCATTGGTTTAATAAAGTGATTAGCCTTCTCGCTTTGCAGCCCTTGGGGTCCTGGTTTCTGTTTCCCAGCAATGACACTAACTGCTTGTGGTTTGTGTGGGTTTTGTTATGTTTTTGACTTATATTCTAACTCTAAACCATACTAGTAGGTGACATGAAGTCAGAAGGTATCACCCAGACTGGACCTTCTATATACTGTATGATTGCGGTGAGGACCAGACAGGAATTGATGGCAGAAGGTCAGTGTTCCCTCTAAAGGATGTGGGAAATATTTCCGGTCAGCATAAATGAGTAAATAGTCAGTTACCCTGAATACAGGATGTCAAAGAAGTCGCAGCTGAGTACTCAACCATAGCTTGTACATGTGCGGGCATCTGATGACCTGATTTGTGGTCAGTGCCTACCAAACTGCTGTGAAAACCAACATTTGTACTTTGTTACTAATCTTAAATAAATGGTGTGACACCAGGCAGGCTCATGTAGAAGGACAATGCAGAAATGTTTTGTGTAAAGGACAGCTTCGCTTTTAGTGAAGTTGCCCTTTATAGTGTCATTAACCACTTCAATACCGGGCACTTTTACCCCCTTCCTGCCCATTCCAATTTGCAGTTTTCTGGGCTTTGAATGACAATTGTGCGGTCATGCAACGCTGTACCCAAACTACGTTTTTAATCACTTTGTTCACGCAAATAGAACTTTCATTTGGTGGTATTTAATCACCACTGGGTTTTTTTATTATTTGCTAAATAAAAAAAGACTGACATTTTTGAAAAAAAGGGTATTTCTTAATTTCTGTTATAAAATTTTGCAAATAAATAATTGTTCTTCATAAATTTAGGCCAAAATGTATTCTGCTACATTTCTTTGGTCAAAATAACCCAAATCAGTGTATATTTTTTAGTATGTGTGAAAGTTCACAAACTATGGTATATATCTGAAAATTGATCTGTCCTGATGTACTGGCGGCCTATCTCATTTCTTAAAGCGGAGTTCCACTCAAAAGTGGAACCTCTGCTTATCTGCTTCCTCCCCTCTTTTGATGCCACATTTGGCACCTTTCAGGGGGGAGGGGGGAGGGGGGAACGGGTATCTGATTTTGACAGGTACCCTTCCCCACTTCTAGGAGGCTGCGCTGCGGCGGCGTCCCTCGGAAGTTCAGCTCCCTCCTCCTTCCTCTGCCACTGGGCCAGTTAGAAAGTGCAGCGCATATTGCGCATGCGCAGTAGGGAACCGGCTGTGAAGCTGATAGGCTTCACTGCTGGTTTGCCTTACCGTGAATGGTGGTGGCAGCTACAGTATGTGTAGTTGCTGACTTTTAATTTTTTTGTGGGGGGGGGGGGGCTGAACTCCACTTTAAGGCCCTAAAATGCCAGGGCAGTAGAAATACCCCCAAATGACACCTTCTTGGAAAGTAGACAGTTCAAGGTATTTAGTAAGAGGCATGGCGGGTATTTTTGGAAGTTATCATTTCTTTGTCAAAGCCCACTTCAGCCCCCGCAAGGATTTGCCCCCTTAAAGCGGAGTTCCACCCAGTTAAAAGTCAGCAACTACAAAAAGTGTAATTGCTGACTTTTAACATTCGGACACTCACTTGTCCCAGGCTCCAGCGATGCGGTCGCCCGAGGGCTCACTCTTCTCCCCCTCCCCTCGGCAGCGCCGACATCACAAATGTGGGCACCCGGCTTTGGCTTCAAAGCCGGGCGCGCACTGCCAATGCGCAAGTCACGCTGCGCCTTGTGAATGGCCGGCGTATCTTCTAGGACCTGTGACGTGTCCCAGAAGATCGCCGAGAGGGAGGGGGGTGAAGGTGAACTTCCTTCCGGTTCCGCGGCTCTAGGAGTGGAAGTGGACCTGGGACCCTTTGAAAACAGTGTCCCCAGTCCCCCCCAAAAAAATGACATGCCAATTGTAGCATGTCAGGGGGTCACCTTCCTTCCACTTTTGGGTGGAACTCCGATTTAATGACCAGGGCATTTTTTGCGATACAACACTGCGTCGCTTTAACTGACAAATACGCAGTCGTGCATACGTACGTTGCACCCACACAATATTGGCGTTCTTTTTTCCCACAAATAGAGCTTTCTTTTGGTGGTATTTGATCACCTCTGCGTTTTTTATTTTTTGCGCTATAAACAAACAAAGAGTGACAATTTTGAAAAAAAAAAACAATTTTTTAAACTTTTTGCTATAATACATGTCCAAAAAATATAAAAATAAAAAAAAATAATGTCTTCATCAGTTTAGGCCAATATATATTCTTCTACATATTTGTTTGGTAAAAAAAAATCGCAATAGGCGTATATTGATTGGGTTGCGCAAAAGTTATTGCGTCTATAAACTATGGGATAGATTTAGGGACTTTCCCTTTTTTAATTGTTTTTACTAGTAATGGCGGTGATCTGCGATTTTTAGCGGGACTGTGAAATTGCGGTGGACAAATCTGACCCCAAATGACACTTTTTGGGGACCAGTGACATTATTACATTGATCAGTGCTATAAAAATGCAGTGATCAATGTATAAATGACACTGTCAGGGAAGGGGTTAAACACTAGGGGGCGATCAAGGGGTTAACTGTGTTCCCTAAGTGTGTTCTAACTATAGGGGGGATGGGCTTACTGGGACATGACAGAGATCACTATTCCCGATCCCTGGGAACAGTAGATCTCAGTCATGTCCCCTGTCAGAACGGGGATCCGCCTTGTTTACATCCCTGTTCTGCCTCTGTACTAGGCGATCGTGGGTTGAGTCCGCCCGACCCGCAGGCACACTCCTGCAGCGTGCAGCAGGCTCGAGCCCGCCTGCAACCACGCCTGCCCGAGCTGCCGTACAGCTAAGCCGATTCACGCAGGAGAGCCCACCTGCCGCTGTATAACGACAGCTGGTCGGCAAGTGGTTAAAAAAAGAAAAATTCACATTCATTTTTTTTACACACTGTCACTGTCACATTTTTATCTTTTTTTTTTTACATATTTTTTTTTAACACACTGTGGCCAGAGCAATATTATGTTACCATAGTAACATTGTACTGCTCTGGGGAAGTGATCAGGATTTTTTTATTTTTATTTTTTTTACACACTATGTTTGCTTATAGCAGTGTATTACATTGCTATAAGCAAGCATTTTACTGAATGAAACTGAATTATTCAGTCGGTTTTGTTGTGATTAGCTGTGATTGGTCAAAGCTAATGGGCTGTGATTGGCCCTTGTCTGTACCATGTGATCAAATTGACCAATCTCATCTAGCAACACACTTGGCCGGTGACAGGTCGTGCCCTATGTCATATGATGTCCCGTCAGGATGGGAAAGCCATCGTTTGTCTATAGGGTGGGCGTAAAGTGGTTAAACCCTATGTAGCAACTTCATATGGAACATCAAGAAATCCAAGATTAGAAGCAAGAATCTCTAGTAAACATGCAAAAAGTGTTTCCCAAACACCATTTTTTCACTGCCATATACTGCAGTCATGTGGCATAAAGTGGGTTCAGACACCCGCTGGCTTCTTATGTCTCCCATAGTATCATCGCCTTACAAGAATTTCTTGTGTTCTCTGTTTCTGCTCACAATGAGGTGTTCTCACTTCTCCTGTTGCACGCACCATCCAATGAATTGAATCACTAATCTGGGAGAGTCAACCCCCCTTGTAATGGAAAATTTGGGATCTCAGTTCTAGAGATCTCACAACATATGAGAAACAGGTAGTATAACGCTCCTCCATCTGTTACTGAGAGTTTTGGGTAGAGTGACCCTCCAAAAATGACCTTACGTAACATTCTCCTATAACTGCCATAACACTGCCTGTGCTCCTATCTTGTCCAGGAAATCAGCACCAACTTAGGGGACATTTATAAAGCGATAGTATGGCTTTAAGTGTTTAGTGGGGCATCAGTGTTAGTCAACTAGAAAATTATTGAGAGCCTTAAGTGCAGCCCAAATATATCCAGAGGGCCAGAGATACATTGTATAAAGTTAGGCATCCCACAAATGTCATTCCTGCTTCGAGATGGGAAGGCCTGGAAAAAAACTGAAAAATTGGGAATTGTTTTTTCCCTGTTTTTTTCAAAGCTGATTTTTTCTTCTATAAAAATTAAAAAAAAAAAAGAAGTGTGGAATATGCTCTTTTACAATCATACATAACATATCTATGACATGGTATACGCTATAGAGCATGAAGACCTTAAAGCGTTTGTAAACTCAAAAAAATGCTGCTCCTGTCGCTTTAATGTGCAATTAGCAGCATGGTGCTTTTGCTTTTTAAATTATTCCTCTGTGTCCCCTAAAATATCTGTTTGATAATGCCAGGTCATGACCCCCCCCCCTCCCCGTGTGCTGACTCCCCCTGTATATAGCCCCGTGGTCTATGCAGGCTATGTCACTCCCAGCTCTCCTATCTCCCGTGTGCCTGTCTTCAACTCCCCCTCCCTCTTCCTCTCATAGCTTCTCCTCTCTGCCCTCATAATGAACTTTGAAAGCTCCTATTTCCTCTGTATTAGAAGAAGTTCCCTGTGTCAGTGTTATATCAGAAATATTCTTATCTATATAGATAACACAGCACAGCTCTGTCTCTCCAGCTGACGTCAGCAGCAGTGCTCAGCCGCTCCCTCAGGACTTCTGAGCTGAGAGAGAAAAGCACAAAAAGGACAACTGATCCTCGTAAGAAGGTGTGATATTTATACAGAGAAGTATATATATATGTTATAACACAGACACAGGGCAACTTCTTGTTATAATACAAACTTTTTATAAAGTGGCTTAACAAACACTTTAATGAAGGACTTCTGAGACTTTATGTACAGTCTCAAATTATTGCAAGTTCTCTCAACTGAAGACAAGCAAATCCTGGAATACAATTCAAGTAACACTGTACTTCTCAATGCAGTTCTCAAAGAAGAAAAATATGTGTTTCTGCCACTAGAGGGCGCTGCAGAGGAAAGGCTCCACTTTAGTTTGCTTGTGGGCTTCATCTTGTACCTCCTACAGTTGGGTGTTTGATGGGATAAAATAGATAATAGTTTCGGTCCTCTCAGGCCTTAATTGACAGGTATGAGGGTAAATTTGTCTGACAAATTAGTTTATCTTTATAACCTTTATATGATTCCTATTAAATAGGAGTGGCACCCAAAAGTGGAAGCTATGCTTATCTGCCTCCCCCCCCCCCGCAGTCTGTTGTCACATGTGGCACCTGTTGGGGGGAGCAGGTACCTGTTTTTGACAGGTACCCGCCCACACTTCCGAAAGATCTGACTGCAGCGAGATCCCTTGGAAGTTCGGCCCCCCCTCCTCCTTTCCCCACCACCTGGCCATTTAGAAAGGGCAGTGCGCTTTGTGTATGGGCAGTAGGGAAAAGGCTTCACTGCTGTTTTCCCTTACCACAAATCACGGTGGCAGCACCCGGGAACCCATGGAAACATTAGGTGGGGTGCCAACATCGCTCCCAAATTGCCCCTGCCAATTGCAGGGGCATTTTGCAATTTGCCAATTGCAATGAAAAGCACTTTAGAAACGCTGCAACATGGTAGTTAACAAGGGGGGAAAACAGTGCTAAAGCGCCGCTAAGATGAGAAGCGCTTTACCACGAGCAGACCTGCGGCTCAGTGTGAAAGGGGTCTCATAGAGAAAATTACACCTGAAGATCAGGAGAACATTCATCATATATTACCAAAAGTATTGGGATGCCTGCCTTTACGTGGAGATGAACTTTAATGGCATTCCAGTCTTAGCCTGTAGGGTTCAATATTGAGTTGGCCCACCCTTAGCAGCTATAACAGATTCTGGGAAGGCTGTTTACAAGGTTAAGGAGTGTCTATGGGAATGTTTGACCATTCTTCCAGAAGCGCATTTGTGAGGTCAGGTAATGACGATATTTTTTTCATCTGGGATGGAGATGAAGTATCGGCTAGAACATTTCTGGGGGTTTTGAATGACAACCAGAAGGGTATAATTTTAACATCTGAAATCCATCCCTCGGAGATTCACTTTTTAGATTTGACTATCAAAACCTCAGGTGACTCCTTGATCACCTCTACGTTTTTTAACCACTTCAGCCCCGGAAGGATTTCCAGCTTTAGGACCGGAGCCCTTTTTGCGATTCGGCGCTGCGTCGCTTTAACTGACAATTGCGCGGACGTGCGGCGTTGTACCCAAACGAAATTTGCGTCCTTTTTTTCCCACAAACAGAGCTTTCTTTTGGTGGTATTTGATCACCGCTGCGTCATTTCTGATCGCCGCTATAAACAAAAGAAGAGCGACAATTTTGCAAAAAAACCCAAATTTCTTACTTTTTCCTAAAATACAAATCCAAAAAAAAAATATAAAAAAACATTTTTTTTCACCGTTTTTGGCCGATTTATATTCTTCCTCATATTTGCGATAAAAAAAATCGAAATCGGCGTTTATTGATTGGTTTGCGCAAAAGTGGTCGCGTTTATGGATGATGAGAATTCATTTTTGGGGTTTTTTATTTTTTTTATTTTTTACTAAAAATGGCGGCGATCTGCGATTTTTTGCGGTACTGCGATATTTTAGCAGACATGTCGGAACGTTTTGACACTTTTTTGGGACCATTGGCATTTATACAGCGATCAGTGCTATAAAAATGCACTGATTACTGTGTAAATGCCATTGGCAGTGAAGGGGTTAACCTGCAGGGGGCGCTCTAAGGGTTAACTATGTTCCCTGGGCGTGTTCTAACTGTATGGGGGACTGCCTATCTGGGGAAGGGAAGCGATCACAGCCTTCACGTAAAGGAAGGCTGTGATCACAGCCCTTCCCCCTCACACAGAGCGGAGGTCCGTGTTTACTTACACGGACCTCCGCTCATTTGCTCCGGGGGGGCCATCGCGGGTGGCCGGCGGCAATCGAAGCCGCCGCACCCGCTCCCTGGCCCCCCCTGGACACAGTGAGCGCGCGGGCGCGCCTCCGGCGGCGT
>BLSH010043921.1:111923-126746 GCA_018402905.1 Glandirana rugosa
ATATCACAATCGGGGGCAAGTGTGGTCTCGCTCAACAGTACGATAAACCGTCCAGTTTAACGTACTGTTCAGTGTGGGATAACAACCTTTACCGTGACAGGTTTAGCCACGTTTCGGCTGAAACACCACGGCGTAGCTAAACTTTTTAGATGAAAACAGTTAAAGTCCACGCTGAACCTACCTATAGACTAGGTATTTCAGTACCTACCTTCTGTACCTCCCTCAAACCCCACCTTCTTGAACTGACCGGACGTGTCTCAGGACTGGAGTTGGGCTATCTTTCGGAAACCCTACTTAATCTCGCCTCTGACGCTCGGTCCGTAAGAGCAGGTGTAGTAAAATTATTTTTCCACGTCGCGATTAATGGGACTTTTTTCCTGTTTTGCCTTCATCCTTGAACACTTACCATTCCTTGGATTTGCTGTCTAATGGACTCATGATACATTGAATTAATTAGCGCTGCACCTTTTTATTAAAATGATGTGGACGAGAATGCCTGGCTCGCAGTCTCCGCTCTAATTCATCCCAAAGGCTTTCTATCGGGTTGAGGTCAGGACTCTGTGCAGGCCAGTCAAGTTCTTCCACCCCAAACTCCCTCCATGTCTTCCATCCATGACTTTATGGATCAGATATCCATCCAAGTCGCACCTGAAATTGACAAAAGTAGATTTTTCAAATCGATGCGGCACCACAAAGTCGGCTTTGCACCGATTTGGACAGTGCCATTTCCAACAATAGGGTGTGACTTGTCATGCAATTTGACCTGCCAAATAGCATGACAACTCGCTCTGGTGTGAACGGGGGCTAACACTATATCATAAGTGACTCCTTCATGTTCTGGCTCTTCTTTCTCTCTGTTTTTTGGGGTATTTATTTGCCTTGTTGATATACAGTAAAACCTTGAATTGAGAGTAACTTGGATTGAGAGTGTTTTGCAAGACAAGCAAAATTTTTTTTTTATAAAGCTTGACTTGATAAACAAGCGATGTCTTGATATGGTTGATGATTGAAGCAGGCACATCTGAGTATGCAGGCATCTGGGGAAAAGTTGTCCACATAGACCGTCCTCCACACCGCCATTGAAGTCTCGCTTTTAGATTGCTCTACTGCAGGGTATTCTTCCCGGTCACCATTGCATACTGACAGTAGACAGCTTTACCCCGGATGCCTGCATACTTAGATGTGCTGTTTTAATCATCAACCATGTGAGTTGATAAATGTTGTACCTTCATTAAATGTAACCATATTGCTACACTTAGAGGCGCCTCTCTTCTCTTTTACTTTGTAGCTCCTGCTGGATTTTGCTTCTAATCCCCTTGTGGAGGCGACCATTTGTGCATGGGCATTTTATGGTTACACAACCTGGTCACATTGCTATAATCTTTTTATATGGACTATAAACGGAAGGACTTATGAATAAATGGTTGTGGAACAAATCATCTGAGTTTCCATTTTTTCTTATGGAGAAATTTGCTTTGATATATGAAAAGCATGTTTCCGGAACAAATTCTGATTGCAATCCAAGGTTTTACTGTAGACTGCCTTGGCAAAGTCAGGCAGATGGCAGCTATGAACTAACCAATGGTTTAATGTTATGTGTGCAGACTGAGAGCCATCATACGTCTTCCAAAATTCAATACATACATGAACTAAGTTGCTGTAGTATAAAATACATCAAGATCAGATATTAACAGTCTTCCTGTTCTCCTTTTCATAACCCTGTGCAGAGGTGACACCAAGCTACATGAGAGCTGGAAAGTTTGACAAAATTTCCCACACTGCTCACACAGTTCTCACAATATCAAAGAAACGTTGGAGGTTGTGACCTTAACACTACTCTAATGTCATCTTCTCTTCCCACAAATCTTGTATTTGTATAGTCAAAGCTTTTCCTTTTAGTTTCGTACAGAGTAGGGAATTGTTAGAACCCCTGCCAGGTTTTTATCGCTGTCTGTGGCCCCGCTGGGTAGATTTATCCTCTCTATCTGTACTGGGGAACGTTGTCATTGAAATTGAAGGTGATAGGAATTCTAACATTTTACAGTTATCACCAGAAAAAGAGGTGAGGGGAAATCTTTTAATATAGACATTGATTCCGGTGACAACTGTCTAAGCCCCCCTTCACACTGGTGCGACTTATCGTGCGGTTTGACAGTTCGCCAGTTTGCCAGCAATGGAACTGTTCATATTATGAAAAAGGTTCCTGCACTACTTTTTAACGATTTAATTGCGACTTGCATAGGCTTCTGTTAATTGAACTGGCAAGCTGCGATGAAATCAGCAGTGCAAATCACTCTGATGTGCGGCTTTGAAATTGCGCTGAAGTAGTGTGCTTTCAAAGCCGCACCGGTGTGAACCAGAGCTAAAGGGGTAATTCATTTACTATGTAAAGATTTACTCTCACCACCTACTGCAGCTCCATGATAGAAAGTGAGATCAAATCTCCCCATCAGGGCGCAGGCAGAAAAATATGAACTTACAGGGGTTTCAACTGGTGGTTTACCGTGGTTATGGCTGAAGTTACCAGCCATAACTCTGGTATTTATTTTCTTAAGTCAATGGCTGGCTTTCTCATGGAAGAAATCTGAGCGGCTCATGAGCCACTGAGACGCTTTCAGAAGAGGAGTCCCCTCCCGCTGCTGGCCGATGTTTCTCGGGCCTACAGTTTTTACGGCCGTGCCCGAGGAACGACCCTCCAACAGTTGGGTGTTTGGTGGGATAAAGTAGATAATAGTTTCTGTCCTCTCAGGCCTTAATTGACAGGTATGAGGGTAAATTTGTCTGACAAATTAGTTTATCTTTATAACCTTTATATGATTCCTATTAAAGAGGAGTGCCACCCAAAAGTGGAAGCTCTGCTTATCTGCCTTCTTCCCCCGTCCGTTGTCACATTTGGCACCTGTCGGGGGGGGGCAGGTGTTTTTGACACTTACCCGTCCCCACTTCCGAAAGATCTCGCTGCGGCGAGATCACTCGGAAGTTTAGCCCCCTCCTCCTTCCCCGCCACCGGGCCATTTAGTAAGAGCAGTGCACTACACGTATGGGCAGTAGGGTAAAGGCATCACTGCCGGTTTCCCTTACCACGAATCACAGCAGCAGCACCCGGGAGCCGATGGAAACAACGGGTGGGGTGCCGACATCAGCTTTTGATTCATTAAAGTGTATTTTTTCCAAAAAAAAATTGCGTTTGAAAAAACGCTGCACAAATACTGTGTGACATAAAAATATTGCACCAATCGCCATTTTATTCCCTAGGGTGTCTGCTAAAAAGATATAATGTTTGGGGATCATAAGTAATTTTCTAGCAAAAAATACTGATTTTAAATAAAGAGTGCCACAAAACGGTGGGTCTTCAAATATAATTATCATGCTGCAGCTCTGGGAGTAATACTTCAGTGTGTGTTTCATATTTGCCACTAGAGGGCGTACCACACAAAGTGAGACTGTCTATTACAACAATTCTCAACCTTTTTAACATGGGGGAACCCTTGAAATAATATTTCGGTCTCTGGGAACTCCTGCTAATAATTATTGTATATACAGCTAATGGTACATTAACGTGATGATCACTAGAAAGAATGCTCCTTACAATTTAAAGTGATTGTAAAAGTTCAGGTTTTTGTTTTTTTTAATATCAAACATGTCATACTTACCTCCTCTGTGCAAGTGTTTTGCACAGAGAGGCCCCGATCCTCTTCTTCTGGGGTCCCTCAGCGGCGCCCCTGGCTCCTCCCCGCATCGAGTCACCCATCAGGGAAGCGCTTTCCGCGGGGTCACCCATGCGGGCGCGCTCCCGTGTCCTGCTGCAGGCGTTCATTGACACAGACAGCAGGACTCGGCCCCGCCCCCAGCTCCCACGTCATTGGATTTGATTGACAGCAGTGGGAGCCAATGGCTGAGCTACTATCGATCTATCCAATGAGGACCTGAGACACCGGCTGGAGCGGGTGTGCTTGTCCCCGGCGCGGGAAGGATCAGGCTCAGGTAAGTAAACGGGAGGCTCTGGGGGCAGCTGCACTACAAAAGGTTTTTCACATTAATGCATATAATGCATTAATGTGAAAACCTATGGGGTTTATAACCAATTTAAGTGGGAAGAATCCCCCTTTATAGATAGCTAAAAGGGCATGGTTTTCAGCGGGTAGTTATCTGAGAGGCATAAATTGTTATTTGCTCAAGGAACCCCTAGGAACCTCCAGAGAAACCCCAGGGTTCCGCGGAACCCTGTTTGAGAAAAAAATGGCCTATTACAAAGCATGTCAGATCTTTCCTGTTGGACACAGGACTGTTCTTAATTTATATTGTTAGTCTGTGATCGCTAGTCCCCCTTGTATACCTTGTAGCCAATCCTGATAGAGACAGATTTTTTTGAAACATACACCTCTCTATATATTTTTCCTTGCTTTCCGGCTGCTTGTTTAGGGGAACCTTTGCAGGGTGTTACCCGAGTGGGCCCCATGGCCCAATGAGGGGCACCTGCTGGGATTTGACATCTTACACCAGTTTTGGCCTGCTTGCTTCATGTTTTTAAATCCAGGGACATACATATCTGACACTACCTCTGACACCAGAACATTTCTTGTACTGTTAATCATGACACCTCTGAAGAAGGAATCCCGAAACACGTTAGATGTCTGTATTTCGGTTTAGTCACTCTTGTTGTATCTTTGTATGTCCCTATTTTTACGATGGTATATTTGTATCGCTGATACATTTTTATATTTTTGTATTAATATATTTGATCCATGAGCGCTTCAAGCCTCGCTTTCAGATAGCTCTACTGCAGGGTAGTCTTCCCGGTCACCATTGCAGACTGACAGTGGTGAGAGCCGCCAGTGCGGAGGATGGTCTATGTGGACAGATTTATCCCGGATGTCTGCATACTTAGATGGGCCTCTTTTAATCATCAACCTTGTGAATTTCATTAAATGTAACCATATTGCTACACTTAGAGGCGTCTCTCTTCTCTTTAATACTATGTAGCTCCTGCTGAATTTTGCTTCTATTCCCCTTGTGGAGGCGGCCATTTGTGGATGGATATTTTATGGATACACACTGCCATTTATGGATAATCACATTGCTATAATCTTTTTATATGGACTATAAACTGAAGGATATATGAATAAATGGTTGTGGAATGAATCATCGGAGTTTCCATTATTTCTTATGGGGAAATTCGCTTTGATATAAGAGTGCTTTGGATTACAAGCATGTTTCCGGAACAAATTATGCTCGCAATCCAAGGTTTTACTGTACTTTGATGCCTGCAATTCTGCTTTAAACTCTTCATATAGGCTAATGTAAAGGCCTGATACATATAAATAATCATCACAGATTATATTAAGAATCTGCATTTATTTTTTAGAAAAAAAAAAAAATCAGTGCTAGTACATGGTAAGCAATAAGCAACAGAAAAATGTGGAAAATATGTAGTAATATAAATAAATTAAAATTTGCCATAAAATATATTTAACATTACTTAAATAAACATTAAATAAAATATATTAGTTACTTAAATACACCATATATACAGTATGTATGCAACAAAAGAGCGTACCAGTGTGAGGTAGGTAAATAGAGGGTGTGTCTAAGTCCCAATTTGTACAAAAACATAGACGTTAGTGCTATTTATCTATAACAAAATGACTGTGAAAAGCGTTTCTAACTTGGAGAATTTCTGTTGTTTTTATGTAATATTTTGGTAAAAGTGTTTTTGCTGTACTTTTTGTAAACAATACATTTTGTTATATATTTTTACTTTTTTGTAGTGTGAATCATAAAAGTCCCGTGGGCCATTTAACGTCTATGTGTTTATATAGTTATATAAACTTAAAACAATAGTATAGTACAATCAAATGCCATCATAGGAAAGAATCATATGCTAATAGCCGCACTCCGGTCACTGCTAATATCAGTGACTGGCTGTCATATGTTAACCACATAAGCTTCGATCAATAACACCTCATGACTCTGTGCAAAACTAAGATTAAGAAAGAAAAAAGTCTCTTTAAGAAAAAAATCCTTTAGTGTTCGTAGGCTTCTAATAGTCCATGCACCAGTCACCAAGGGTCTTCACCTCTTGAGTCCCACTCCCTTAAGGGTTCAAACTCACCTGAAACAATGCTATCAAATGCCTTTCTTACTCAAGCTGTAATTCCATCCATCTCACAGAGGTCTTGTGGGCAAAAAGCTCATTCCAGGGATTAGTCTCTTTATATAAGAAAAAAAAATGCTCCACGTAGCGTAATCCCGTTCAAAACATTTATTTCCACAAACCCCCCTTGTTAAGAATCACACTTACAAACATAAGTAAAAAACATGCATTGTATATATTGTTACCGGTCAGTCGGGGAAGCTACCATCCGCCATGCTAGTAGATTGGCCTGGTTGGTTGTTCCTCTCTGCCAGCGGAATAGGTCAAACGAGTTTTCTGGCCAATAAAGCACAGTGATACCATGATCTTTAAACCAGGTATTGGTAGTTTTGGCAGTGTGGGCAGGTGCCAAGTCCTGCTGGAAAATGAAATCAGCATCTCCATAGAGCTGGTCAGCAGAGGGAAGCATAAAGTGCTCTAGAATTTCCTGCTAGAGGGCTGACTTTGGACTTGGTAAAACACAGTGGACCAACACCAGCAGATGACATGGCCCCAAATCATCATGGATTGTGGGAACTTCACATTGGACCTCATACAACTTAGATTCTGTGCCTCTCCACTCTTCCTCCAGACTCTGGGACCTTGATTTCCAAATGAAACGCAAAATTTTACCCAGTCCTTGATGGTCTCTGGGGACCAAAAAGTGACGTCACCTGGCTCCTCCTGACACGCTGCATCACAGATACGTGACTTTCTCAAGGGTTCCCTTGAGAAGGAACCCTTGAGAAAGTATGGGATTCATTTTATTTTGGAATAATACTTACCTAGGTGGATGCAGCATCGGTCCGATGCTGCATCTGTTCCCTGAAGGCTCTAACACTGAGAACTGTGAGAAGTGATCAAACGCCACCTAATGCTTGGTTCTCAGAGCTCCGAGCAGAGAGCTAGTGACTGTCAGTCACTGGCTCCCTGCTCTGCCCCCTCGGGCAAATTGGAGTGCTGGGCTGTGGAGGGGGCAGGAGCAGCTGGCTCATGCCCTCAGCGGCTTGTCTGAGAGGGGGCAGGAGCAGCCGGCTCAGGCTCTCAGCGGCTTGTTTGAGAGGCTGAGTCTGGTGCCGGTCCAGGCTCCTGGGTGGATCCCGACCATATGGTCATGATCTTTACCGAGCCTGAATTGGCTCTGTGACATCAGCCGACAGCGGGCTTCAGCATGCTGTCTGCTGCATGGGTCACAGGAGTGTAGAACGAACAGCACTCCTGTGATCCACAGAAGTACAGCCAAACAAGATTTGGCTGTACTTCTCCTTTAATTACAATATGACTTGTGTAGCAATTGTATATACTATACTTTTTTCTTTTTGCTATTTTTTTCCCACGAAGAGTTGAGTAACTCTTTAACTTTAAACTCTCATTCATTTTTACTGCGCCCAAACGACTTTAGACTACCAAAGCAGAGCAGAATGCACAGTTGTAAATCACAATGCTGTGCTAAACGCGTGTTTTTGTTTTTTTTAAAAAGAAAATCTCCTCTATGGCTGTAGTAAGACCCTACAGCTGCTTTATGATCTTGGGGGCCATAAGTGTCCATGAGAAGGTATGAGACCCTGAATATTGCATTTGGATAGCCTTTGTAGATAATGAGTATATACATTTTTTAGGATGACGGCTTACTTTTTGCACCATAACCCAGAGGAATTTACCTCTATCCCTGTGATGACACTGTCACCCATAAGATTTCACCCTTTTCCTCTTCTGACTAATCTGAATTAATATCAACATGACGCCTCTTGCTGATAAAGTAAGTAAGCACATTATGGGAAGTATTGGAACACACCAGCAGACTGTGTAATTTCCCCTGACATAATCACGAAGGGCCCATTTACGAAAGGCAACGTGCTCGTTGGACCTGCTCTGCTCCTCATAGATCTGGACTTTCTGTGCACGTTCTCTCCTACAGCCATACGGCGGGGAAACTCATAAATTCACAGGTTAAAGTGACAGTGGCAGCAGACAGCAGCGATCTCTCAGTTCCCTGTCACTCTAGAGCTGTGGTTTCCTCTGAGTTTCAAAGGACCTTCACGTGACTTACTTGAAATGAGCAAAAGGCCCATTCCAAGAAGAAGTAGAGGCAGTCGCTCTGATAAAGGACAGGGGCTCACAAAGAGCTGCTCACTTCTCTTCACCTGCTTGTCAGGCCCACCGATGGTCATGTAAGATTGACCTTTAGCTTCCTCCTTACGTTTGGCCCTGGTGCTTCCGGCTAACAAAGCTGCCTTCATTCAAAAACTTCATTGACAGCACCAACATCCTGTTGAATGGACTTAACCTTGGGCCTTGTGGTGTTAGTGGGCTTCCTGGACTGCAAGCGATGTTCTGCCATTGTGCTCTAGTTGGATAAAGACTTTGTTTTTTAATCTTTTCCTGAATCTCAGCAACCTCGGAGTCTGCGTCCCATCAACCGACTGCAGGTACCACCTCTGTCTCCTCCCACCCCCTGACTGGTCCCTGCAGTCATCTAATGTATGCACTATCAACTCCCAGCTGCTTATTCTAGACAGAATGTCACAGAGATCACCACCCTCCATCAGCTCCTACTCCAGGAGTGCACCTGACACATCCGGGTCAGAGGCTGACGCTCTATCACAGGTACGACGTTTGGTTTTACTTCCAGTGAGCTTTGGTGGTGCTCTTGTTGGTGCTGATTTTTATTCATCCTATTATAGAACCCTGTCACTTATATAATATGTCATTTTCTCGTAGTTGTTATTGATGGTTATTCTTATTAATACATAATTTATCATATATTTTATTTTTGGTAGCAGTTTGATTATTAGGTTACCATCTGATAATTCCAAATTTGTGGAATAAATACCGAGCAGGTTCTTTTAGCTCATATGTCACAACATCATCTGTTGGTTATCAACAATGTGAAATGATCATGGGCTGACGGAGTCGGGGGTCGGAAATTACTAAAATTGGAGAGTGCCTTAATTTATTTAAAAAAAAAAAACTGCAAAGTGCAAAATCCAATGCATCTCTGCATAGAAACCAATCAGCTTCCAGGTTTTATTGTCAAAGCTTAATTGAACAAGCTCAAGTTAAAAGCTGATTGGCTTATGGTGGGCATATATGGGCCTTGTTTCTTTACCTTACTAATCTGTATGGAAACACAGGAGACATTAGAGCAGGGTTCAGTATAACCCTAGGCTTCCTCCAGAGGTTGCTAGGGGTTCCTTGAGCAATGGTCAATTTCTACCTCTCAGATAAATTCCCAATGACATCATTGATCTTTTTAGCTATCTGTAAGGGGTAATTCTTCCCAATGACCACAAGTGTAAGGAGCATTCTTCCCATTGACCATCACACTAATGTATCATGAGTTATAGATTTTTAATTTTTAGCAGGGGTTCCCCGAGACCAGAGAATTATTTCAAGGGTTCCTCCATGTTGAAAAGGTTGAGAAAGGCAGCATTAGAGGATAAGCACCTATTTAAACCTATCTTATATGCCGCTATAACTTGTTCTTGTACAAGGTGCACCCTGACTGATCATTGTCATAAGTGTTTCTTCGTGATAACCTTTTACAGTGAATGTAAATACTTGGCGTATGCCCATTGGAAGTTCAATAAAATATATATTTGAAAAAAAAAAGCTGTTTGGCTGCCATTCAAAGCTGCACCAGATTCTGTGTACTCCAGTTTTAGTAAATCAAGTGTCTTCCAAGTCAGGCGACATTCGCCGTGATTATGGACACCAGCAGATACCCCATGATGGACTTTTTTGTAATGCAAACCTATGGTGCTTATCTTAGCCTGGTCACTATTGTTACAGCCTGGGTTCACACTAGATGTGGTGCAAATTCACAGCGCATTTGCTGCGGATTCGCCACCGCATCTAAATCGCAACCTGTCCATGCGAACTGATTGCAGAGTGTATGTTAACGACACGCCGCAATCGGTTTGCCAAAGACATCGCGATTTGCAAAATCGGATCACATGGGTGATCCAATTCTGGTGTGCACAAAAAAGGGTCCTGCACCAGTTTGGTGCGAATGCGGTGCTCTGTGGCTCAAATCGCACCCCAGAGACATTGCATGTAATTCACACAGGAATATGCAGCGATTCCTGTGTGAATTACGTGCGGTGTCTCACACCACAGCAGTGTGAACCCAGGCTCAATGACCAGCTGATTACTCTTCCGTCTCCCATCTTAATAGCTGTAAACATGCATGTTAGGAAAATGCCAATCCCAATTTTTTTGAATTTTTGAAAAACTTGCGTGATCTTCTAATTATACATTTTTGAACTGCCTCTTTGCTTTCCTATTGCACAACAATGATTGATTTAGAATAGAAATATAATACTCAAAATATGTGACTATTATATGTAAACACAAACATTAAGGGCTCATTCACACCATGAGGTGCATACGCGTTTTTTGTGCATTCCCACACATGCCCGCACATTCCCAAACAGCACATTTTAGGGCAGCCAAAGGAATTTCATTTCATAATTTAATATGTCCTATGCATGTTAAATTAGAAAAATAGGTGCAAGTGCGATTTTTCAAACCCAAAACGCACAGTACTGCGGTACCATGTGTTTTGGCAGGTGCAAACACATGCATTTTGGCAGTGGACTGCCCTACAGCGTCCTCACGTCCAATGCAGCTATGATGATGATGATAGCAAAGGACCTTAGACCACTGGAGCATCCCCCATGATCCTTGAGGAGTTTACAACCTCCACTCCCACAGGTACCTCCGTGCTGCTAGAGCGGCCCCTGCAGCTTCTTCTCCCTTAGAAGTAACACACCTCCTGCATTAGAGTGCCCCTACTCTGGATGAAGGACCACAGGAGCATGCTTAGATACAAAAAAGAAACTCCAGATAATATTTTATTATCAGTTACAGCAAACAGTTTTTTTCCTTTTGGGATAAAAGTTTTACATGAATAAATAAATGCTGGTCATTGTAAGCACCCCTGTCAGTGGTAAATGGTTTGTCTCATCCTTGTAACTGCTGCCTCTACAAGAGAGCGTGTTCTGTTGAAACACAACAGACTTATTGGCCAGAAGGTGAAAATAGAAGAGAGAAAGCATAAAAAGGAGACTAATGCAGCCATCACATCTAAGAATTGGAGCTGCAAAATAATAAATGTTTGCTTTTAGGTTTAATATCGCTTTAAGTCAAATAGTCACTGAAATTACAATGAATCGAAAGATCTTCTGTATCCAACACAGTGGAGCTGACTTATTAAAGTAGTAACTGCTTACTTTCGAAAGGGTATATTAACATTAATTAAAATTGATAAATAATAGTATAGTAAATAATGTGAAGCTGTGTTCACTTACCCAGTCTTGTTCTAGGAAAGATCATATTTTTATCATTTTCCTTGCACATGATTGGGTATTCTAAGTGAACACAGCTTCCCCTCATTTACTAACATTTGCTTTGAAACGTGAACATACACTTAGCTAAGTGGACAGCCCCTACTCCCTAACCAAACCAACCAGTATGGGAAAACTGTGAACTGTACATTGTACAATGGTCAGAGAAAATTCCTATAAAAAACTCCCAATATCTAAGTATATAAAAAAAACAAATTATAGCCAAAAACAAATGAATGACATGAAATGACGAATGAATGAGAATGAATAATTCAATGATTACCTGCTATGGTCACTAGGTGGCACCACATACATATATCCGAACCCTAATTCTTGTAAAATGTAATTTTGTAGATTTCACACTTGCATTTATACTGTATTGACATGCATTTGATGTATAAAAAATATTGTGTGTGGTGTGTGTGTCTGTCAGGATGCTTCTGTGAAATAGAAATATAAAAATAGTTTATATTGACTTCACACTTCACAAAAATGTGCACATGCTAAAACGGAACTAAACTCTCTCAATCAACATTAATCCTTTCCTGCTAACATTTGGAAATAGATAGAAAATATATTATATTTACTTGCTTTAATTTTTTTTTTTTTTAACGCTTCTTCAGTTGCTTCCTGGTTTCTGGCCTAGGCCAAATGATGTCATACCTCCCAGGAGTCTTTATGGGCTTTTGTTCCTTTCATTATTCTAGAGCAGGGTTTCTCAACCAGTGTTCCGTAGGTTGCCATCTTTTCTTCAAGCCAAACTAACACTTTAGCGGCCTGGGACCCTCTTGGGTGCCGCCATGGAGAGTAGTAATGCGTGCCGCAACGAACAGTGGGTGTGGCCTAACTGCTCTTGTTGACATCATCTCCTTGCCCCCCAGAGATGCTGAACCTGCCCTCAGACAGCCGCCTGCAGCTCCCGGGCGGCAATGGATTTGTGTATGACTATACTCGTTACTTGGGGAGCCATAGCCCAGTCTGAATAATGTGTTTGGGTTTCAGTCTGCCTGAAACCCGGACACATGATTCAAAACCCGGACTGTCCGGGTGAATCCCGGACAGGTGGCAACCCTACGTGGAACCCTAAGGTTCCTGCATAGGTTGCTAGGGGTTCCTAGAGCATTTGTCAATTTTTACCTCTCAGATAAATTCCCAATGACACCATTGATCTTTTTAGCTATCTGTAAGGGGTAATTCTTCCCAATAACCATCACACTAATGTATCATGAGATGTAGATTTTTAATTTTTAACAAGGGTTCCTCGAGACCGGAGAATTATGTCAAGGGTTCCTCAGTGTTGAAAAGGTTGAGAAAGGTTGTTCTAGAGGAAGGGAGGAGGGGCTTTTTTTAAGGTAAACACACCCTCCTGCCTGCATGCCTGGTCTAAGGGCAAATTGATATCAGGAAGTAAATGCTACATGAATGAACTGCCCTTACTTAACATGGCCGCAGCTAGACATGTTAGGGGAGTTTTTTTCAGGCTCCATGCACACTAGCTTAAAAAAGAAAACTCCTAGCAGCAGTTTTTAGCATTTTTTTTCTGCCTCTAGAAGCAAATAATGTTATCATCTGTGTCCATGCACTCTTTGTAGTCTAGAGGCAGTTTTTAAGCTCAGCGTTTAGCAGAAAAAAAAATCTCTCTGGTTTGCTTTTTTGAGAGCCATTTTCCGGAAGAAAAAAAAACACTGAATGCTCCTAAGCGCTGCTAAGTAGCATGTCAGCAGCTGTCAGAGAGATTCCCCGCTGACAGCTGAATGTAAACAAAACAATGCCTGTATTAAAGAATAAAAACTGTGTGTAGGTCCTCACCCAATCCATAAGCGGCCCTTAGGTCTGGTATGTATTTTGAGGGAAACCCCATGCCAAAAATGTAAGAAGAAAACAGCGTGGCCCCCCCCCCCCCCGCAACAAAGAATAACCATACCAGAACTCCACGCCAATATTAAAAGGAAAATAGCACAGGCCCCCCCCCCCCCGACCCTTATCCAAGAATGCAGCCAGGAAAGGGGGGGGGGGTAATGAGCGAGCGCCCCCTCCTGAACCATACCAGGCCACATACCCTCAATATAGGGGCTCCTCCCCCAAAGCACCTAGAGGAAGCAGGACCTCCTTCCTCCTGCTGTTGATCCCTCTAGTGATAACTAAAGATCTATGTAGGGGAATTGGGACCTTCTTCCTCTTTCTGGTGACCCCTCTTGTGATACTAAAGATCTATGTAGGGGAATCGGGACCCCCTCCCCCCTGCTGGTGACCCCTCTAGTGATTACTAAAGATCTATGTAGGGGAATCAGGACCTTCTTCCTCCTGCTGGTGATCTCTCTAGTGATAACTAAAGATCTATGTAGGGGAATTGGGACCTTCTTCCTCTTTCTAGTGATCCCTCTTGTGATACTAAAGATCTATGTAAGGGAATCAGGACCTCCTTCCTCCTGCTGGTGATCCCTCTAGTGCAGTGCTTCTCAACCTATCTAGCGCCGTGACCCCTTGATAAAATTTCCCAAGTTGTGGGGACCCCTAACAGTAAAATGATTTCCGTTGCTCCTTTATTGCTGTAATTTTGTGACTCTTATAACTATTTCACACAAATAAAGCTTTCTTTTAATGACAGGGGAGTAGGCGGGTGGGGGAATGCGTCTGAAACCCTGGAACAAGCAGTAACGTATGGCTATATCTCGGTGTCTGTATGTGCTACCTGCAGCGGACTGGCAAGTGGTTAATCACAAATGGTATTTGTAATATGCAGCAGGAAAGGGGTTAATGTACTGCCACTGATGCATTAGTGACCTGTTCCAGTTAATTATCACTTTGTGCTGCATTCGTGGCACCAGTGTCAACTCCATGCAGCAGCATAAAAGGGTTAATTAACAATGACACTGGTGCCACTAATACAGCATAAAGGGGTTAATTAACTGCCACAGGTCACTAATGCATCAGTGGCAGTACATTAACCCCTTTCCTGCTGCATATTAGAAATACCATTTGTCATTAATTAACCTCTCCACGGCCCCCCCATTGAAACATGGCGTCACCCCCCCTCCACCAACTAGAGTCCCCCCTCAATACAGACACCCCTCATCAGTACAGACTCCCTACCTCAGAATAGACACCCCCATCTCTCAGTGCAGACCCCCATCAGTACAGACCTCCCCCATTCAGTACATACCCCCCCAAGATTCAGTACAGACCCCCCCATTCAGTATACACCCCCCTCCCAGTACAGACCCCCCCATTCAGTATAGACCCCCCTCCCAGTACAGACCCCCCATTCAGTACAGACCCCCTCCCAGTACAGACCCCCTCCCAGTACAGACCCCCCCCCCCATTCAGTACAGACTCCCTCCT
>BLSH010043921.1:126869-146020 GCA_018402905.1 Glandirana rugosa
ATTCCATGCATGTAATACCCACGTGATTTACCCCCCCCCCCAGACATGACCCCATTCAGTACAGACTCCCTCCCAGTACAGACCCCCCCCCCCATTTAGTGCACCCATAATGTACGTACCTTAGTTAAGCGTGGGACATGCATAACAATGCCCCTCCTCCTCCTGTGTAGATGTATACAGAGAGGAGGCGGCTTCACTATGCTCGCTGTGTGAGACAGCCGTGACAGCTCGGAGCCTCAGACAGCCCGCGGCTGCGAGAGATGTGGATCGTCAGTACCGTGGTATTGCTCTGGGAATGGGCTCTGCCGATGGGTGTCACCCAGGTGTGGCCCGCTCCCCCTTGCAACGCCACTGCAACCGGCCCTGCTCGCTGGCCGAGACGGACCCAACATTACTGTACGGGTCTGTCCGGATTGCAACAGTGTTTGCGACCCCCTGGAAAGCGGCAATCGACCCCCCAGGGGGTCGCGACCCACGGGTTGAGAACCGCTGCTCTAGTGATAACTAAAGATCTATGTAGGGGAATTGGGACCTCCTTCCTCCTGCTGTTGATCCCTCTAGTGATAACTAAAGATCTATATAGAGGAATCAAGACCCCCTTCACCCTGCTGGTGACCTCTCTAGTGATAACTAAAGATCTATATAGAGGAATCAAGACCCCCTTCCCCCTGCTGGTGACCCCTCTAGTGATAACTAAAGATCTATGTAGGGGAATTGGGACCCCCTTCTCCCTGCTGGCGACCCCTCTAGTGATAACTAAAGATCTATGTAGGGGAATCGGGACCCCCTTCCCCCTGCTGGTGATCCCTCTAGTGATAACTAAAGATCTATGTAGGGGAATTGTGACCCCCTTCTCCCTGCTGGTGACCCCTCTAGTGATAACTAAAGATCTATGTAGGGGAATCGGGACCCCCTTCCTCCTGCTGGTGATCCCTCTAGTGATAACTAAAGATATCTATATAGATGAATCGGGACCCCCTTCCCCCTGCTGGTGATCCCTCTAGTGATAACTAAAGATCTATGTAGGGGAATCGGGACCCCCTTCCTCCTGCTGGTGACCCCTCTAGTGATAACTAAAGATATCTATATAGATGAATCGGGACCCCCTTCCTCCTGCTGGTGATCCCTCTAGTGATAACTAAAGATCTATATAGAGGAATCGGGACCCCCTTCCTCCTGCTGGTGATCCCTCTAGTGATCACTAAAGATCTATATAGAGGAATCGGGACCTTCTTCCTCTTTCTGGTGATCCCTCTACTGATAACTAAAGATCTATATAGAGGAATCGGGACCTTCTTCCTCTTTCTGGTGATCCCTCTACTGATAACTAAAGATCTATATAGAGGAATCAGGACCTTCTTCCTCTTTCTGGTGATCCCTCTTGTGATAACTAAAGATCTATATAGGGGAACCTTCTTCTCCTGTCGGGGATTCCTCTAGTGTTGCACCCCAGAATTTGATTTTCTTTCCTCACAGCCTGGCCACGTGTTTTGCTCATTTTGCAGAAATTCATCTGAGCTGCATGCATATTACTGTCAAATGAGATCCCACAACCACAAAGTAAAAAGCGAGCAGCTATTTTTAAACCAAGGAACGAAAGAAAGTGAGAGTTAATATTAAGGAACACCTTTACAGACGCAGCAAACTAAGAAGTATTTAACATGTGCATTGCTCTATGTGTTGGGATGTGTTGTTGTACAATAACAGCACTACCAGTATATCTACATAACAATACCAGACAGGAAGTATTGGAACGGGAGGGGGGGGGAGGGGGACCATTCATTTCAATAAGCTGCCTTAATACAGTTTATGCTAAAGTGATACTAAACACACACTGTTTAATTTACACTATCCTTCTCTTTCTGTATATGGATGATGGCACTGTAATTCATTTAATAAAAATAAAAAATCGGGAAAGCCTGGGATGACTCGGCCTTCGGCCACCCTCAAACACCCATTACTGACATTACATAAAATCACCATTCAATCCCAGCAGATGACTCAACTAGCAGGTTGTCTAATGTTTGTTTTCTTGTTCGATTTCCCCTCCCCCCCCCCTTTTTTTTTTTTTTTCCTCTCTTTTTCTTCCCCCTTTGCTCTTGTTACCTTGGGCTCGCACATATCCTGAAAGTCAAGCTAGACTAATCCCTACAAGCTATGCCTCATTACTTATGTTTTACCACTTGATAGTCTTATTTGAGACTCATCTCAAATGCACTCAATCAACCGGGTTATGTATGAGTGCCTGAAAGATACCTAACAAGAAAAAGTAATATTCATGTTGAACTGTCAAACTTATATTTGTACTTTGTTATCTGATATGCATAACTTGTATCGGATGCTATTTTGAAATAAAATGTTAATAAATAAAAAAATAAAAAATCGAAGTACTTTTTTCCTTATCAATATACAGCTGTCACATGACCCAGATCTTTCCCAGTCTGTCTGCAGGGAAACATAAGTAGGAGGAGCCTCTAGTCCTCTGCTGCTGGTCACATGTTAAAAAAAAACAGCTACAGAGTAAAAATAAATAAATAATATCAATAAACTGTTTTAAATTGTCATACAAATATATATTTGGATTGAAATTTTATTATTTTTTGGCAATAACATGGTGTGTGCAGATTTCTTTCAAACACGGGCTGTGTCACTCCCCTCCAGCCTGTGTCTTAGAATATCAGGAAGGTGAAGCCTCCATCAATCAAGATGTAATATCCCACCTCAATTGTGTTTAGCTGGTTAGTGGGCATGGAGGAGGAGGAGGGAGGAAAGTGGGCTGTCATTTACCACTGTGTATACACCCACATGTGTGACTCTATAGTCACATGGGCTGCTCAGATGTGATAGGGAGGAAATGTTCAGGGTAGAAATACACTGAAAACTGAGCATGTGCAGAGCCGCCAACACTGCTCTGCAAAATCCCCAACTGCAGTGGGGGCATGGACAGGAGGTGGAGATAGAGAGCAGCAGGATCAACCAGGTTTTTTTTTTGCAGAATACAGAAAACAAATTCCATAGTGACTGAGTATGAACAGCATGGAATACACCATTTATTGATAGTTTTTTATGATGTGGGTTTAGTGCCACTTTACCGCACAACATAACGTGCATTAATGCACCACAAAGTAGTAAAGGGACCCTAAATGGATGGCAGCATGCTGTTTATTGACATAAAGCCTATGCATTGTTGCAGGTTTTGCTTGTAGAAAATTTTCAGCATTCACCACCTGTAGTTCAGTGCTGCAGATTTTGTCATACATGAAGTATAGGAAGGGCTAAACCTCTTGCTGACCGCCCCATGTACATTTACTGCGGGGTGGCGGCTCGTGTGCATAGGATCATGTACAGGTACGTGATTCTGCACTTCTGGGGCTGGGGCGCGCTGTCAGCGACCTGCTTCCGCTGTGATTGGACACAGTGGGAGCCAATCAGTGGGTCGTTTAACCATCGTTTGGGAGAGGCGTAGAATGGCGGCCTGCCTATGTAAACAAGGCAGATTGCTGTTCTGTTAGCAGGTGAGGTAGAGATCCTGTATTTCTTCTAAGCAGGAACACAGATCTCTACCTTCTCACAGCAAAAGCACTTCCCTCACAGTTAGTATTCACTCCCTAGGGACACATTTAACCCTTTGATCGCCCCTACCAGTGTCATTAGTACAGTGACAGTGCATATTTTTAGCACTGATCACTGTATTGGTGTTACTAGTCCCCAAAAAAGTGTCACTTAGTATCCAATTTGTCCGCCACAATGTTGCAGTCTCGCTATAAGTTGCTGATCACTGACATTACCAGTAAAAAATAAATAAACAAAAACTCAGTAAAACTATCCCATAGTTTGTAGACACAATAACTTTTGCGCAAACGAATCAATATACCCTTATTGGGATTTTTTTTACCAAAAATATGTACAGTAGCAGAATACATATTGCCCTAAAATGGTGAAGAAATTATATTTTTTCCCCCATTTTTTCATTGGATGTGTTTTAAAGCAGAAAGTAAAAAATATTGTTTTTTTTTTATTCTAAATTGTCAGCCATTTTTTGTTTATAGCTTAAAAAAATAAAAACCGCAGAGGCGATCAAATACCACCAAAAGAAAGCTTTGTAAATTTTGTTTGTTCACACAACCACGCAATTGTAAGTTAAAGTAATGCAGTGCAAAAAATGGCCTGGTCATGAAGGGGGGTAAACCTTCTGGAGCTGAAGTGGTTAACAGATGGACATACAGTATATGTGACAGCAAAGATAAAATCCTAAGGTTGAACCTCTGCTAGGGGAATTTTCCAAATAACAGGGCAAGTTAACTGAGTAAAATAATGATGCTATCTCCATTTCTCAGCAGTCTGAACTGAAACACAAATTCAGTATTCTAAGAGGAATTGCTCCCTCCCTCTCGGCTTGGTCTGGAGGAAGTTTATTAAAAAAAGAAAAGCTAAGAGTCAGCCTAGTGCACACAAGGTCACAAACCATAACTGCAATATACTGCAATAAACACCTTGATTGGCTCAGAGTGCTGACCTTCCCAGCCTGAGCTCTGCTGTACAAGTTGTATGGTACTGGTTGGGAGGATAATGGATGATGTATATGTATTTTCTTGGTTTCTCTTACACATAGCAAGGAGCTCAAGGGGATCCAAGATTTGTTATGGAGGAAGTAAATGTTGTATTTACTCAGATCTTAATAAGTTCTGGACTGATATGTGGAGCCCAGAGGCTTTGTGGAGCTTTGGATGGGATAAAGCCTTCATCCCTAGGTCCATGTTTTACCTGATAGCCACAGGTCACTAAATAGCCATTTTACACAGGCCTTTATATATGTGAGATGACTGATGCTAGATGCTCTCTCTCTCTCTTCTAGCTGCTGTATGAGCCTGCTGCTGGGTGAAAAGGCTGAATGCTGACAGAACACTAAAAAGGTCAATGAGCTTCCTGATTGTTTGCCCCATTAAGGGGCACCCTGTTAGTTAGGAACTGACATAAGTTGCTCAGCTGAACAGATGAGCAAAGGATGAATCCCTTGAAGCTGCACATCAATGCATACCCATTGGTATTAGAATTAATTGGGAGTCTCAGCCTGAGCTTCCACCAGGCCATGCCTCCCAATGCCTTTCACTCCTCTCCTAGGAGTTTAATCATAATTAGCTAGAAGTAGCAGATCAAAAGTCAGTTTTTTGTATTGCATGGCATTTATAATTTTATTGGGCTAATACGGAAACAAGAAGAAAAAAATTGTAGTTAACAGATAAATACCAGAATTCTGAGATTTGAAAATTACAGTCACATGGGTGAAATAAAGATCCTTATCTTTGTATAGAGCTTTATTAGTTGAGGTTAAAATGTTGTAAAAGCAGGGTGTTGGGTTCTACCATATCCGTGGTGCCCTTAGTTGTACCATCGTTCCCCTTGTTGCTATGTAGTGCACATAAACCCAACCTGGTTAATACAAAAATAGCTATCATTAAAATTTACTGGAATGTATGCAACTGTTAGTGGATCTAATAAACTATCCAGTGTTCCCAAACTAATGACCATAATCCCAAAAAATGATAATGCAGTCAACCTCTCTCAGCCTTAAATGGCTGATAACATATAGATGGCTCTAAACTATAGAGAACACTTTTACTAAATGTAACGTCTCTTAATTTCTCTTAGGATAAAGTGCATGCCGGGGGAAAATAATATTGAGTACATCTCTATAATGCATGTACATTCCCCATATGTTATCCCTTTTAAAAATGTTTTAAGTATAGAAAAATCTGCCAGAAACCCTGTGAGCTTCTAACCTCCTGTTTAGGCTGAAAACACAGTTCCTCTACTGCACTGAAATCCCAACCAGGGTTATCAGCCCTGTCTGCTGAACTACAGAACTCCACCTACCTTTTGGCTGAGATCAAGTGTAGTATCTGTTCTTATCAGTGTATAGTAGCGGTTCTCCGACATCATTCTGGCCATATGGCTGGGATGGCTGGCTGTACATTGCCCCTGCTGGTATGATATGATGAGGTCCTGAGGGATTTTTCAGATGGGAAAGAAACCAAACTGAGCATGCACCACATAAGGTGTGGGCCGAGAGTATTTCCCTGGTGTGGAGGGTTCCAAGGGCTTAGTGTCTCCTGATTTGAGTGGTGCTGCCTTGTCTGGTCTGGGGTTGGGGCCGCAGAGAGCCTGCGGTGTCCAGCACCCCCTGGAAGTGCCAACCCAGGAGTGCTCATCACTATGGGTTTAGGCCCACACTGTGAAAATGAGCACAGCCCATGCACCTCATGGCTAGGCCTTTTGGCTGAGACCGGGGCAATTTTTGTTACCAGGTGGCAAGGCCTAGCCTCTGTACCTATATTTGTGTTTCCTTCCTCACTCCGGTGGAGGGGGTAGGCTCTTGGGCCTACCTAGAATTTTAGGGGGAGGATGTATAGCCATCAGGTTCCTTCCTCCCCTGCCTTGGGGGGGGGGGGGTGGTTTTCTCTCTACAGGAGAACCCCTGACCTAGTACTTGTTGCTTGGCTTTGGCTGACCAAGAGGAGTTGGGTTTGCCTTGGTGGATCTGAGTGTGCCTTACCCCGTCACAAGCCCTGCATCTTGGGGGGTCAGTGAAGGGTCCTTTCTTTTCAGGAGTGGACTAATAGACACACTGTAAGTACACTTTTTAAGACTTTTAGGGCCGGTTCACACTGCCACGACTTGCACTCTGACTTGTGTCGCCCCAAATCGCTTGACATCAGAAATCCCATTGAATTGAGAGCCGTCTTAATGTACACTACTGAAGTCGTTCCAACTTCAAAAAAGTACTAATTCAAGGCGACTTCTATCCGACTTGTGCCCATAGAATTCAATGGAAATCGCCTCCAAGTCGGATCCCCATCTATATTGAAGCGACTTTACAGGAAAAAGAAGAAAATTTACCAAGGTACATCCTACGAATTACCCAGGCAACCCCCTCCCTCCCTTCTCTGATTGGCCACAGGCAAAGTCGCATGGCATAGTCGAGTTTGAAGTTGCCTTGAAGTTGCCTCGAAGTTGCCTTGAAGTTGCAAGTGGCAAAGTCACCCCTGAAGTCAGATCGCCTATTTGTGAACCCTTTTTCCCGATCCGCCCCACTCTACATGCATGCATTAACTTCTTCTCAGCAAAACAATGCTGCTGCATTGACTCCCAAGAGCCTTTTCACACAGTGAGGGATCTTTACTAAGAGGGGTGCACTCGGAATCTGGTTCAGAAGTGCATGGTAGCCAATCAGCTTCTAACTGGAGCTTGTTCAATTAAGCATTGGCAATTAAACATGGAAGCTAATTGGTTTCTTTGCAGAGTTGCGCCAGATTTGCACTCTCCAGTTTTAGTAAATAACCCCCAGTGTGTGTAGGAAAATGGCTCTGCCGAAATGTAGTTCTGGTGGATATGCCAACACCACCAGTAAGAGCTGAGCTTCCAGTAGCTGTCTCTACTAGAAATTCAGTGAGCTCCTAAGTTCATGTTTGGGCTGACAATGCAGTGCCATTGCTGCATTGAAATCCCAACAAGATTTCAGCCCTGCCTGCTGAACTACAGAACTTCACCCATTCCTCACCCCTTTCTGTCTTACTCTACATGCATTTGTTAATTTCTTTCCCAGCAAAACAAGGCTGCTTCATTGGTTCCCAAAGGCCTATCCACACATTGTGTGTAGGAAATGGCTTTGCAGAGATGTAGTTCTGGTGGACGTGTGTACATTTGTAAAAACAAAGCTTCCATTACAGCTTCCTCTGCAAGAATTTAACCACTTGTGGACCGCCCACCGTACATATACTGTGGCAAGGAGGCTGTTCTGTACCAGATCACGTGCCTAGTACGTGATCTGACACTCCCGGATCTGGGGCGCATGTGCGCGCCACCGGTTACCCGCTCCCACTGTGATCACACAGAGCGGGAGCCCTATGGCAGGTACCGCGGACCAGGCCTGTACTGGCCCTCGGGACTACCGGGAGTTTCCCGGTGGGCCGATGGCTCAGTGGGCCGGTTCAGTGACACAGTCTTTCAAAGTACTGGCTGCACGAGCCGCGCAGCCATTACTTTGATCACCACTGTACTTTCTAAAGCAGGGCCGGGCCAGTATAAGAAAGGGGCGGATCATGCCCTAGACTGGCCGGTACTATTTGCTGGAGGGGGGGCACAGGTGAAGTGCGGGGCCGGCAGTGCTTCACACTCGCCGGCACCACTAGTGTCTCTCTCTGCATGTCCTTACCCTGTGTGTCACTAACAACCGCACCGCACCAGCCGTCATCTCTGTCAGCGCCACCGCTGCCTCTTCTCTTCTCTTCACAGTCCAGTCTCCCCCTAAAAAGGCACTTTGTAGGCCCGTCCCGGCGGCGTGACGTCACTCACGGCCGGAGGCGGGATGGGAGAATGGAACCACCGAGGAGGAACCACTAGAGCCTGCAAGTTCAGCAACAAAGTAAGCACTAAGCTTATACTTTGTAATCAGACTGTCAGTGATTGCCATGCCATCCATAGTCAGCCACGAGCCATCCCCATCCTCACTCAGCCACCATCCCCATCCTCACTCAGCCACCATCCCCATCCTCACTCAGCCACCATCCCCATCTGCGCTCAGCCACCATCCCCATCCTCACTCAGCCACCATCCCCATCTGCGCTCAGCCATCCATACAAATATTGTTGGAATGCATCTATTTTTCTAAATAAAGAGTTTTTTTTAAAAAAAAGCTGTTTATATTCACAGAGGGAATTTTTTTTGTTTATACACTGTTTTAGTGCGTGTTTGCAAAGTTAAAGTGGGCCAGTCTGGATGAAGTCCAGGGCCGATTTTTTTGTCCCAGTCCAGCCCTGCCGCGGACTCAATGTCCGCTGGCACCCGCCGATTAGACAGTACACAGGCATGTAAACAAGGCAAATTGCCATTCTGTCAGAAGGGAAGGTATTGATCCTGTGTCTATGCTAAGCAGGAACATGGATCAATGCCTTCCCCTAGTCAAATCACCTCCCCCACAGTGAGAAAGCACAGGCTAGGCACACAGTTAACCCTTTGATCGCCTTCCCAGCCAGTGCCATTTGTACAGTGATAGTGCATATTTTTAGGACTGTTCACTGTATTAGTGTCACTGGTCGACAAAAAGTATCAAAAGTGTAAGTTAGTGTCTAATTTGTCCACCACACATCGTCGATCGCCCCGACTGGTAAAAAAATAAATGAATAAAAATATCCCATAGTTTGTAGACGCTATAAGTTTTGTGCAAACCAATCAATATACGCTTATTGGGATTTTTTTTACCAATAATATGTAGCAGAATACATATTGGTCTAAATTGATGAAGAAATTAGATTTTTTACATTTTTTTTACTGTATATGTTTTATAGCAGAAAGTAAAAAACATTGTTTTGTTTTTTTTTCAAAATTGTCGGGCTTTTTTTGTTTATAGCGCAAAAAATAAAAACTGCACAGGTGATCAAATACCACCAAAAGAAAACTATTTGTGGTTAAAAAAAGGACAAAAATGTTATTTCGGTAGTGTCGCACTACCGCGCAATTGGCAGTTATATAAATAACGCAGTGCCATATCGCAAAAAATGGCATGGTCAGGAGGGGGGGGGGGTGTAAATCTTCTAGAGGTCAAGCGGTTAACAAGTCTGGTGATGAAATCAAAGAGTAATAAAGCTTTTTCTTACTACAGGAACAACATAGAACATACAGGATGCTTTAATAGACATGTAGATCATTTTGATACCTTATTTTTGTGAACTTTTTTTTTATATACCAGTGTACTTGTAATATGTTTCATTGAATTATCTTATGTGATGGAACCTGATAAGCAGACAATCATTTCATAGAATCTTGAAGGCCTCTGCACAACTCATCATTTGCCAGACGCCAACCTTATCTCTTCCATGAATCTCTCGATCTTCCTCCTGTGACATGAGTTCTGTGAATTATCTGAAGTTAAGATATGTCTGCCCGCTATTAGGGACAGTCCCTCCCGCACAGACAGTAAGAAATGTCTGCCTCCTAAGAAAACTGTTACTACCTTCAGCTAAACGTCAGTTTTCTTCAGAAAAGTCAGGCTTTCAAGTCATATTATGAGAGCGCTGAATTTCAGCTGAAACCGCGCGGTCTAACGATGGCCATAGATCTATAACTAAAGGCAATTTGTCTGAATTAAACTTTCTATTTATTTTGTTTATTTTTGCCTTCTCTTGTGTATTTCCGCACTTTTGTATTTTTCCTGAGAACCTCTACTGTGCATTTTGGGGTTTGTAAATGGACATTAAGGTTTAGGACATCTTTCTTTTGTTTATAAATATTTGATATTTTTGTTCTCCTTGCCCGCTCTTTAAAGGCCGATTCACACTTGAGCGACGCGACTTGCCAGGGCGAAGCAAGTCGCCCCCGCTCGAGGCGATCTCAACGCGGCTTGTAAGGAGACTTCTATCATAGAAGTCAATGCAAGCCGCGCTGAGATCGCCCTGAAAATAGTGCAGGAACTATTTTTCTAAGTCGGAGCGAAGCGATTCACTCCTATTAGAACGGTTCCATTGCACAGCATTGAGGCGACTTGTGGTCGCCTGACAAAAGTCGCCTAGATGTGAACGGGCCGCGAAGTCGCGCCGCTCAAGTGTGAACCGGCCCTTAACCTTGCTCTGAATTTGGCTATAAGGATCTGTTGTAATTAGAACACATTTTGATGGTGGTATTTGGCAGTGAGATTTTTTTTTAAATATTTAGCCTGGGTTCACACTATTGCGAATACAGACATCGCATGTGATTCGAGCCGCATTGATGTGCAGATCACATGCGATGTCTGTGCGATGCAAATTCAGCCATACAGATTGTATGGCTGAACTTGCATTTCATTCGCATGAAAATGCTGCGGGAACCTTTTTTTCCCGCACTGGAATCGGATCGCATGGGTGTTCACACCTATGAGATCCAACTCCTGTCCGAATACACAGTTCGCACTGTGATCTGCAAACTGATCTGGGGACATTCATTCGATCGGACGTGATGCAATATTGACGTCACGTCCAGTTTTCTAGCATATGGATAGGTCAGCACTTCTTTAGAATGAGGCGTGGAACGCAGGCCAGTGCCATCTTTGATCCATAAGGGGAAACGCCCGAAAGATCGTTCATTTGGTGCCAATTTCAATTTAGAATGATTGAAGATTTGAAGTGTATATATACTGTGATGTTGGCACGCGAGCCCCATGCCCCAGATGATGCCCAATTGGGCGAAACGCATTGGGTGAGGCTTGGGTGCTGATCACAGTTGTCTTTTTTTATCAGTACGATTTTACTCTTTGGGGTTAATTTACTAAAGCTTGAAAGTGCAAAATTTGGTGCAGCTCCACACAGAAACCAATCAGCTTCAAGGTTTTATTGTCAAAGCTTGATTGAACAAGCTGAGGTTAGAAGCTGATTGTCTACCATGCAAAGCTGCACCGGTTTTTGCATTCTCCAGCTTTAGTAAATCAACCCCTTTGTATGCCGGCTTTTATGATCATTTGTACACCTATATAAATAAAGGGTGTTTTTGGATTAACACTATGTGGAGTTTTTTTCCATGTTTACTGCATGTGGTCTGATGGTGTAAGAAAAACCGTGGAATGCCTTTTTTACTGCCCTTCATCTGAGGGTCCAGTGGATTAGTCGTCTAACCGGAGTTATTTCCATCAGTTCGATCAAATGGTGGTGGTGATCCGTTGGGTTTATCCCACACAAGTCTGACTGATTTCCTGGCCGTACGGCCATATGAGTCCAACTTTTCTGGTAAGCAGACACCTTGGCTTTTCCTGTCGGTGGTGGCACTGGTGAACCATGGAAGTTGGCGATATTATATCCAACTAGGAAGCTATTTGTCAGAGTTTCTTCACCTTTTGGGACTTTTCACTCATTTTTCACTCATTATTCACTTTCAACCTACACAGTTCCCCCGCCCCCCTTCTTTTTCTTTGTTTATCTGTGTATGCACTTTATTTATATGTATGAAACACCGGCACTTTACATCATACCCGCAGGAGTATGTCTTGGTTTTTATGATTTGCCACTAAAGAATTTATTAATTTATATATATTTTTAATGAATGTTTAGCGCAGCACTGTCTTTTTGCATTTCGTACTACTGGTCAGGTAGAGTGCTTGCTGCTTTTTCCTTTTGCGCATTTTCTTTATCCATTTATTAACTTTGTATTGACACCTGTAGTGGTTCAAAGGGGGCAGTGTGAACTGCCTGCGAGGGAGATGCGATGTGGGAACCCGCACTGGAATCTCGCTGGTTCCCACATCGCAATAGTGTGAACAAGGGCTTATTGTTGCAACTGAGAGTCACGTTGTTGATTGATATTATTGCATAGTTTGAATTTTCTGAAGGACAGTTACAGAACAAAGGTAATACCACTTTAACCACTAGACCTCCAGAAGATTTACCCTCCCTTCATGACAAGGCCATTTTTTGCGAAACGGCATTAGTAACATATTTCCTGTCCTAGGGCAGCAATGATCACTGATAAACTGTATTTATGTTGAAACAATGTTATCTCCATAGGAAAGGAAGTAAGTTAGAACTGCAGAACACATTCCCTTTTCCTCATCTCCATAACATAAGAGGGAAGTGTGATAAAGTCCACAATTACTGTATTACAGGGAACAATGAGTTCACAACAGTGCCAGCTGGTGCTCAATAATTTGGGGGGGGGGGCAAACCAACGAACCCCCCCCCCGCGCGTGCGGGAGACGGACGGAAGGGAAGGCCTCCTTACCTTAAGAGGCAAATGTAGTGTCCTGCCCAGGATGACACTCCGATCTCCCCTCCTCCTCCCTCCCCTGTCCGAGCCGGGGAGTGCTGGAAGTGGCTGAGGGTGAGTCCTCCCTGGAGACATTGCTCCGTGGCCGTTGCTTCTCCTCCTGGCCTAACAGGAAGTGGGTCCTGAGACTCCCTGGCCAATCGGGTCTCAGGAGCCGCTTCCTGATTGGCCAGGAAGAGACAATAGCGCATATTAATTCACTATTGTCATACAAGTGGGTGGGCTCGGGGCGCAGTGCTCTCAGCCTCAGGCTCTCATTATGTGCTTAAAAAAAAACCCCTTGGAATCTAAGCGCTGCATGGATGGGCCCCGTATGGACGGGCCGCCACTGGTCCACAGGGAGTTACCAGCTCACTGGATTTCTGGCAGGATCAGCAGGTGCTTTTTTGCATTTATGAAACATGCATCACAAACACTTTCTATAGAATATTTAACAGACCAAAAGGGAAACAAATTTTAAGTTAATTGTTTGGGTTTATGTGCACTTTATATTTCAATTAATTAAGTCTGCTTCCGAATCCGGTTACCTTGGGACATTACTATCATATATGAAACATAGTGGTTGATTTACTAAAGGTAAATAGACGGTGCTCTTTGCAATCTGTAGTTGTCCTCTGCAAGAGCAGTTGGTTCAGAGCTTAGTAAATGATCAGAAGCTCTGCTGACTTCCATCATCCAATCATGTGCAAGCAAAATGCTCTTTTTTTTTCATTCTCCCTGCACATGAAACTTTAGCTCATTCACAAAGCTCTGGAGCAACTGCAACTTTGCAAAGTGCACAATCTATTTGCTGTTAGTGAATCAACCCCATAGTTGCTATGTGACCGCAGTGTCTGAAACAATCAGAACATGCTTGTAGGTGTATTTTGGCTACCCTAATAGGGAGCAAGTACCATCATAATGATGTTTTATAGTTAGATTCTACTAGGGCCACATTAATAGACACTTTGGATAAGTATAAATGAACCCTCATGTTGTAAAACAACCCATTCGGTTTAAAATAGAAATTAAAGGCAAAGCATTATATATATATATATATATATATATATATATATATATATATATCGTATCTCACAAAAGTGAGTACACCCCTCACATTTTTGTAAATATTATATTATATCTTTTCATGTGACAACACTGAAGAAATGACACTTTGCTACAATGTAAAGTAGTGAGTGTACAGCTTGTATAACAGTGTAAATTTGCTGTCCCCTCAAAATAACTCAACACACAGCCATTAATGTCTAAATCGCTGGCAACAAAAGTGAGTACACCCCTAAGTGAAAATGTCCAAATTGGGCCCAATAAGCCATTTTCCCTCCCCGGTGTCATGTGACTCGTTAGTGTTACAAAGTATCAGGTGTGAATGGGGAGCAGGTGTGTAAAATTTGGTGTTATCACTCTCACTCTCTCATACTGGTCACTGGAAGTTCAACATGGCACCTCATGGCAAACAACTCTCTGAGGATCTGAAAAAAAAGAATTGTTGCTCTACATAAAGATGGCCTAGGCTATAAGAAGATTGCCAAGACCCTGAAACTGAGCTGCAGCATGGTGGCCAATACCATACAGTGGTTTAACAGGACAGGTTCCACTCAGAACAGGCCTCGCCATGGTCGACTAAAGGAGTTGAGTGCACATGCTCAGCGTCATATCCAGAGGTTGTCTTTGGGAAATAGACGTATGAGTTCTGCCAGCATTGCTGCAGAGGTTGAAGGAATGGTGGGTCAGGATGTCAATTATCAGACCATACACAGCACACTGCATCAAATTGGTCTGCATGGCTGTCGTCCCAGAAGGAAGTCTCTTCTAAAGATGATGCACAAGAAAGGCTGCAAACAGTTTGCTGAAGACAAGCAGACGAAGGACATGGATTACTGTAACCATGACCTGGGTCTGATGAGACCAAGATAAACTTACTTGGTTCAGATGGTGTCAAGCGTGTGTGGCTGCAACCAGGTGAGGAGTACAAATACAAATGTGTCTTGCCTACAGTCAAGCATGGTGGTGGGAGTGTCATGGTCTGGGGCTGCATGAGTGCTGTGGCACTGGGGAGCTACAGTTCATTGAGGGAACCATGAATGCCAACATGTACTGTGACATACTGAAGCAGAGCATGATCCCCTCCCTTCGGAGACTGGGCCGCAGGGCAGTATTTCAACATAATAACGACCCCAAACACCCCTCCAAGACGACCATTGCCTTGCTAAAGAAGCTCAGGGTAAAGGTGCTGGACTGGCCAAGCATGTCTTCAGACCTAAACAGCATCTGTGGGGCATCCTCAAACGGAAGGTGGAAGAACGCAAGGTCTCTAACATCCACCAGATCCGTGATGTCTTCATGGAGGAGTGGAAGAGGACTCCAGTGGCAACCTGTGAAGCTCTGGTGAACTCCATGCTCAAGAGGGTTAAGGCAGTGCTGGAAAATAATGGTGGCCACACAAAATATTGACACTTTGGGCCCAATTTGGACATTTTCACTTAGGGGTGTACTCACTTTTGTTGCCAGCGGTTTAGACATGAACGGCTGTGTGTTATTTTGAGGGGACAGCAAATTTACACTGTTATACAAGCTGTACACTCACTACTTTACATTGTAGCAAAGAGTCATTTCTTCAGTGTTGTCACATGAAAAGATATAATAAAATATTTACAAAAATGTGAGGGGTGTACTCACTTTTGTGAGATACTTTATATATATATATATATATGTATATATATATATATATATATATGTACATATATATATATATATACATATATATATATATATATATATATATATATATATATATATATATACATACATACATATATATATATATATATAGCCTCTGATCTCACCTGCATAAGGGGCTCGGAGAGCTAGGGGAGGAGAAAAGGCAGCACACTGATCTTTCCAGTAAATGGCTGTGTGTGTGTGTGTGTGCGTGGGGGGGGGGTGTGGTCAGCTCAAGTCTAATCATTGGAGGAGAGCAAGCTGAGTTCCCATCACAGCCAGAAGTCTGACCACACTTTGCAAAGTGGCAAACAGAGAGCTTGAAGTATGTCACAAGCAAGACACTGTGGGCTTGGCAGGCTTAAAACAAGTTTGGTCTCCACCTCAAGGTTGTCTCTACATGAATCACCCTGCAGGTGGACAATTAGACAGGAAATTGCAGCTCAGCCAAAACCAGGATGCTGGGATGAGACCAGCAGCTGCCATGGAACAGGAGCGTTACACACTCCTGACCCTGTGTATGGCCAACTTAGTGTACCAAATGTTGTCTTACAAAGGTCAGTGCAAGGCTGGGTCATGCCGTCAGTCATTTAACAAAGGGTCCTGGATTCACAGGAAATTCCATGGCAGGAGATTTGGCTGTGATCTAACACTCAAAAGAATCTGAGTAATACAGAATGACAATGATTCATTAGACATGAGTTACAGTAAATGCAGGAAAAGGATGCCTTTTTTTAAAATGATAAAGCCTTGACCTCAGTTTAGTTGAAATGCTGTTGCATGATCTGAAGCTGGGTGTTTATAAAGGTATCTTCATAGTGTAAATGAGTTGATACCAACCAATCTTATCCATTGACTACTTTATCCAAAATAAAAAATATATCTTTACATACACTTTAATGCTTATCTTCCCCCTAGCACTGAAACCCCTTCATGTGATCTTAACACCCCAACAGCATAAAACACGAACCTAACCACTAAACTAAACCCTAACACTGATTAACCCTACACAAAGCCAGTCATTAAAGTGTATTTCTGGGCAAAACCTTTTTTTTTTCTTTTGGATAGAGTGGGGAAGGGTTAGACCCTCGGTTAAGTTTTCGGTAATGTCTGTGTCCCCATTGGTTGGTTCACCCCTTCATTTGTCTTGGTGACCTTTTTCGCCGAGGCAGAAAGTTAGGGGAAATATAACATTTTAGAGTTGTTCCCAAACAAGGAGGGTAAATCGTCCAATGGGGGCACTTGTTACAGGGACAGCTGTCTAACAAGGGAATTTCCCACACTTTGGGAGCATTCCTCTAACTTCCTGTTGCATCTCTGGGACAGGAAATGAAAGGAATTTTCCCCAATGACACACACACATACACACACATACACACACACACACACACACACACACACAGACATATACACACATACACACACACATACATATACAAACACTCACACACACATACACACACACATACTCACACATATACACACACACACACACACACACACATACACACACACATACACACACACAGACATATACATACACACACACACACATACACACACATACACACAGACATACACACACACACATACACACACACACACAGACATATACACACACACACACACACACACACATACACACACACATACACACACACAGACATATACATACACACACACACACACACACACACACATACACACACATACACACAGACATACACACACACACGCACACACACATCGAAACAGAGCCCGGAAGGGGTTTTATTCCTTGCCTACTCTAATAAAAAAAGGTTTGGCTGTACATATTCTTTAAGGTTATTGCCAATAAAGGAGGTTCCAATGATACCTAATTGTGCGCTGTAAAATATACTTTGTCTTTTTTAATAGCCCTGTTTTTTCATTATTACAGGTACTCATATGGCACTGTACACACACATATACACTATATTACTAAAAGTATTGGGGCGCCTGACTTTACACGCACATGAACTTTAATGGCATCCCAGTCTTAGTCTGTAGGGTTCAATATTGAGTTGGCCACCCTTTGCAGCTATAACAGCTTCAACTCTTCTGGGAAGGCTGTCCACAAGGTTTAGGAGTGTCTATGGGAATGTTTGACCATTCTTCCAGAAGCACATTTGTGAGGTCAGGCATTGATTTTGGATGAGAAGGTCTGGCTCGTAGTGTGCACGCTAATTCATCCCAAAGGTGTTCTGTCGGGTTGAGGTCAGGACTCTGTGCAGGCCAGTCAAGTTCCTCCACCCCAAACTTGCTCATACAGGGGTGTACTCACTTTTGTTGCCAGCGGTTTAGACATTAATGGCTGTGTGTTGAGTTATTTTGAGGGGACAGCAAATTTACACTGCTATACAAGATGGACGCTCACTACTTTACATTGTAGCAAAGTGTCATTTCTTCAGTGTTGTCACATGAAAAGATAGAATAAAATATTTACAGAAATGTGGGGAGGGGGGTGTATATATTTATATATATATATATAGCACATTCACATCACTCTGTGCCCTCAAGGAGCTTACAATCTAAGGTCCCTAACTCACATTCATACACTGATAATAGGGCCAATTTAGACAGGAGCCAATTAATCTTCCAGCATATATTTGAAGTGTGGAAGGAAACCGGAGTACCCAGGGGAAACCGACGCAGGCACAGGAAGGACATACAAACTCCAGGCAGGTTGTGCCACGGTTGGGATTCAAGCTGCCAACCCTAATGCTTCTAGACTGAAGTCCTAACCACTTAGCCACTGTGCTTTCATGGCTATGCTCAGGTACTGGAGTACCTATAGGGGTGCAAAAGTTACAATTGAGACCCGGCCCCAGGCTTCAGGGGGCCCGTGCGGCTCCTCTGTCAGGTTTGTCTACGCTTGTTGAGCCTGAACCAGAGCTGGAGTCGGGAGGCAGAGCTGGCGGTCTTAGGTACGGATGACTTTCAGCAGCTGCAGGAGCAGGATCGGTTCCCCTATATGCCACCCCGCCGGCCTTCCTATCCAGCCTGGTGCTAGCTGAATTCACATTGTAGAGTCAAGAGGCAAACAATCATCTGTACCTAGGACCACCAGCTCTGCCCCCCGACTTCGGTTCTCATCTGAAGGCTGCTCCTGCCACTGGAAAGGTAGGAGAAATGCTCCCTGCCCCGAGGACGCTCATGGTTAGCAACAAACTATCTGTCACAGCATTACACTGCCCAGCGAGTGTAGTGTTCCAGGTGTCCTACTGACTGTCACTCTGCTCCTTCCCATACTGCCCCCCTCCGGTCATGCTGTCCCTCCATACTGCCCCCCCTCCCATCATACTGCCCTCCACTACCCCCTCCCATCATACTGCCCTCCACTACCCCCTCCCATCATACTGCCCTCCACTACCCCCCCCTTCCATCATACTGTTCTATACTTCCCCCCTCCCATAAAACTGTTCTCCACTACCCCATCCCATCATACTGCCCTCCACTACCCCCCATCATACTGCCCTCCACTACTCCCCCATCATACTGCCCTCCACAACCCCCCTCCCATCATACTGCCCTCCACTACCCCATCCCATCATACTGCCCTCCACTACCCCCCCATCATGCTGCCCTCCACTACTCCCCCATCATACTGCCCTCCACAACCCCCCTCCCAT
>BLSH010043921.1:148578-159667 GCA_018402905.1 Glandirana rugosa
ACTACATGATATACTGCCCTCCACTACCCCCCCTCCCATCATACTGCCCTCCACTGTGCTCAGGTCTTATTATTATGCAGAAATCCAGAATTTTAAGGCTTCATAAACTTTTTTCCCTGGCAACTGTTCACGGCTCACAATTGATAACATAGATTGAAATGTGACTTTTTTTTTTAATAATAACACAATATAAATTGATAACAATATGAAGTTGCACTGATCATGAGGCTTCCATAAGAAGGTTTCTGTTCCTTCAACAAAGTTTCAGAAGTTAGGAAATGTATGTTAGAAATATGTGAGTTCCCCAAAGATGATCAGCAAACAACCAAAAACAACAACAACAACAAATAAACTGTTTGTGGCAGTGCGTTGTACCCTACTTTCATATATGGCAACGGCGGAAATGTAAACCCGAGTAATCATTTTTATAAAGTCAGAAGTTCCTTGATGGTCTCATTTTTTTTTTTTAATCAAAAAGTTTTTATTGGTTACATGAAGTGATAGTACATCAGTCGGGGAGTACAATCGAATATGTCTTATAATGTATACAGTTAAGGAGCACAGGCTCGGATTCTCTAGCCAGGGCTGCCATATAAGATCAAATGTATGAGCTGCGTTTCTGTGGCGGTACGCTAGCTGTTCCCTCATCAAGAGTGTATTGACATATGTGATCCGCTGCTTTCCAGTAGGTATGGTAAATGCCATCCAATATCTAGCTATTCATTTTCTGGCTAGATACAGCAATCTAGTGATCATGAAATATACTCCCCCCCGGAACATTTCTATATCAATTGCGCCTAGCAGGTACACTGCAGGCGTCAATGGTATAGGTATTTGTATCAGGTTGGTAATATATTTTGAAACCTCAGCCCAGTAGCATTGGAGTTTCGGGCACCTCCATATCATATGGATGAAGTCCCCGTTATGCACTTTACATTTGGGGCATAGGGGAGAGTCCTTGTTTTTGGGGCATAGGGGAGAGTCCCTGATCATCTATGCAACTGCTCAGGCACCCTGTAGGCCCTATGTATGATAAATAACTGCGAGAGCCTATGTGAGGCCGAGACGGAGACAGCAGGGATGGACTCCAGAGCCTTATCCCACTGCTCTCCATCTATGTCCCCAATGTCAGTGACCCATTCAGCTCTGCTTTTAAGGGAAGCAGAGCTCTGTCATTTCAAAGCCATTGTATCTAATTTTTAGGGACTCCTTAATGACTGGAATGGTACCACTGGATTGGCGTAGGGCCAATGTGGGGTCCATATTTGAAAAGGGATCAAAGTCTTTACCAAGTAACTATAGACCTGTTAGTTTAACTTCTATAGTTGGGAAGATACTGGAGAGTTTTATAAAAGACCACATAGATGAGTTCTTGTTGGAACAAAAATGTTTTAAGCAACAGAATGCATGGATTCATGAAAGACAGAAGTTGTCAGACAAACCTGATTTCTTATGAGGAGGTAAGTAAAACCTTGGACAGAGGGGTGGCTGTGGATGTGGTATACTTGGATTTTGCAAAAGCGTTTGACACCGTTCCCCACACACGGCTAATGTGTAAGGTAAAGTCTACAGGCTTGGAAAGATCAGTTTGTAAATGGATAGAAAACTGGCTAAAAGACCGAATTCAGAGAGTAGTGGTTAATGATTCTTATTCTGAATGGTCTAAGGTTATCAGTGGTGTACCCCAAGGTTCAGTGTTGGGACCCTTGCTTTTCAATATATTTATAAATGATATCGGGTCTGGGATTAAAAGCACCATTTCAGTGTTTGCAGTTGACACCAAGCTATGCAGTGGAATAAGGTCCTTACATTACGTCTCCAACTTACAAGCAGACCTCAATGCACTGTCTAATTGGACGACTGTGTGGCAAATGAGGTTTAATGTTGAAAAATGTAAAGTTATGCACTTGGGGGCTAAGAATATGCATGCATCATACATACCAGGGGGAGTACAACTGGGGGAATCCATAGAGGAGAAGGATCTGGGGGTCTTGGTAGATCATAAGCTTAATAATTGCATGCAATGCCAAGCTGCGGTTTCCAAAGCAAGCAAAATCCTTTCTTGTATTGAGAGGTATGGACTCCAGAGATCGAGACATCATTTTGCCCCTGTACAAATCATTAGTAAGACTTCATATGGAATATGCAGTTCAGTTTTGGGCACCAGTTCTCAAAAAGGATATCGGGGAACTGGAGAAAGTGCAGAGAAGGGCAAACAAACCGATAAGAGGCCTGGAGGAGCTCAGCTATGAGGAAAGATTAGAGGAACTGAATTTATTTTCTCTTGAGAAGAGGAGATTAAGGGGGGATATGATCACTTTTGAGCAGTAGATGGCGTCAGCATTATTAAGCTGTAAATCGAACGCAGGACCCGCATGTTCCGAGGCTGTAGCGTTTTGGCGTTTTTGACGCTCACTAACGCTTGCTAACGCGCATTGACGCCGTAGCGGCATTAACCAGCATTTTTAACGCCGTCGTCTTCAGGTTAAAAAATAGCAGAGGAATGTTTTTTTTAAAAAACGCCTATTGACGTTGACGCTCACTAACGTTCACTAACACTCATTAACGCCGATGCAAAACACCGGCGAAAACACAGATTTATGCCTGACGTCGGTCCCGACATTTTGCTATTACGCCCATGTGTATGAGGCCTTAAAGTGTTACTAAACCACAACAGTAAATTGCTATTTAATCCTGTCTTCTCTGATCCTCCCCTGATTTTACTGTCCCCAATCCATCTGCTGATAGAACAGAGTCCTAGGAGGCACTCTGCACATGCTCAGTTTGGTGTGCATTGCTAGAGAGTTATTTTACTTTTCTTGGGAGAGTGCATGTGATCAGCACAGGACCAATCAGCACTGTCCAGACAGAGGGTCAGGGATCCTTCAGCCTCATATGATAGTCATATGAGCCTCATATGAGTAGAATGAAAACTCCTGCTACAAGCTTTAACCAGGCACTGATAGAAGTCACAAGACTGCTATATACTGCTGATGAGAGAAGATATTTAGCAGTTTATATTTACTAAAATAATTGCATTTCCATGTTCTGTGTACTGTGGGAGACCAGATATACAGGGTCCTGGGTTTATTAACACTTTAAGATTGAAGTCTTTTTAGCTTTGGGTTGCCTGGGGAAGGGCTAGAACCCGTTGAATTTTATTTGCTACAGAAACAGGAATGGAGTGTCAAACCCAACCGTTTCATTAAAACAGTGAGATCCCTTCCAAGCAAACTGAGTGCTCCAGCTGCTTTGGCACGTGCTTATGGACATTGAAATATTTATTCACTCCACCACTGATTCCCATCTCCCACTCTTATCTATACCAGCCCTGGTAGCGGGGTCCCTGTCTCCTGAAACGTGTTGGATCTTTGTTTGGAATTGATCTCAGACTTCTTTCTTAGGTTAGGTGCTCCATTCCTGTTTTTGTGGTTCCTATCTGTTCTTGTAGAATCTTCAGTGTATGTGAGCTGCAAGTTTAATGCTTAAATTATAACTAAAGGTAAAACATTTTTTTTTAGTTTGGGATAGAGTGGAGATGGATTAGAACCCCTGTCAGTTTTCATTGCTCTCTGTGCCCCCATTAGAGAGATTTACCCTCTCTGTGTCCTGGTTACCATTATCATGAAAGTGAAAAGTAAAAGAAAATCCCAAATTTTGGGTTGTCCCCAGAGAAGTAATAGAGGGACACCAAGGAATTCCCTTAATTTGCAGGGATTTTCTCTCACTTCCTGTTTGGTTATAAGACAGGAAGTGAAAGGAAATCTCCGCAATGGGACACAGATGGCAAAAATAAACCTTACAGCGGTTATAACCTTTCCTTACTCTATCCAAAATGAAAAAAGGTTTGCTTATAGTTTTCTGTCCTAAGGACTGGTGCCACCAGAGACAAGTAGTGGGTGAAGATCTTTCCAATAGGGGCAAAGAAAGCGATTAAGACTGTTATTTAGTAGAGCATGAATAATTACAATCTCTGTCACTTTTTTTTTATTTCTGTATGTACTCACTGGGTTGATTTCTCCTGTCTTCCCAAACAAAGGAATGGTGCAACTTGAGACAGGAAGTAAGGAAAAATCTCCCCTATGGGAACACAGACATCAATGAAAACCTGACAGCAGTTCTAAGCCTTCTCACTCTATCCAAAACCTAATTTATGTTTTCAGTCCTGCTACCTTACAAAACTTTTGATGGTGCCATTTTTGCCATTTTCTTCAAATATGGACCCCAAACAGATACAAAAGGCACACATGAATTAAGCTCTATAATCCCTAATCCACAATTTCATGTATTTTTTAAATACAAGCAATACCCAAATCTGATTTGGTATCATCCTTGTGCAGTCTTCTAGACCAGTGGTTCTCAACCCTGTCCTCAAGTACCCCCAACCGGCCATGTTTTGGGAATTTCTCTTAGATAAAATAGCTGTCCAAAATACCAAGCCATTGACTCTGATTTAAAGCACCTATGCAAGATAAAGGAAAACCTGAAAACATGGCCTGTTGGTGGTACTTGAGGACAGGGTTGAGAACCACTGTTCTAGACAGTCTGTACAGCAGAGCTTGGAGAACAGTAGGGAGAAGCAGCACACAGAGCCAATCAGTGGTGCTGCCGTGCAAAAGAAGCCATGCTGATAAGAGGAGAGGGCAGAGTGAATACAAGATGAACTTACACTATTAATTTTGTTTTTTAGTGCTAGCAGAACTTAAAGTGTTTGTTACCCCAGCACTTTATACTCCTGATATGTGCATGCTGTACCATGTACTTGTATGAGAAAGTATCCTGTTCTCTTTGTATTGTTTCCTTTTTGTGAAATTCTTGGTGTTCCTTCTAGTCCAGTGGTTCTCAACTCCAGTCCTCGGGACCCACCAACAGGCCAGATTTTAAGTATTGCCTTGGGGAGATGCAGATTAGAATACGGCAATCACTGAGCAGTAAATTATATCACCTGTGATGCATTTCAGTTATCCTGCAAGGTTGAGTTGAGTTGAGTTGAGAACCACTGTTCTAATCCCTCTGCTTTAGGCCCCTTTCACACACACGGACCGTTTGTCCGTTTTTCATCCATCCGTTGATGGATGAAAAACGGACATTAATGCAACTCTATGGAAAAACTGATGACAACTGATGATCAGCTATTTTCATCAGTTTTCATCCGCTTCCGTCAGCATCCGTTTTTTTGAACGGATGAAAGTCCTATTTTTCATCCGTCAAAAAAATGGACGAAAAACGGATGTAAACTGATGAACGGTCAGTTTTTCATCCGTTTTTGCATTGGTAGTGGATGTAAAAAAAAACTGATGAAAAACAGATGACCACAGATGAAAAAACGGATGAAAAAAACCGGATGAAAAACGGATGTACTGATGAACTGATAAACTGATGAACGGTCCGTGTGTGTGAAAGGACCCTAACTATTAGAAACTGACCACAGCAGGAGAGCACAGGGTGGTCAGTTCTCTAACTATGCTGGGAACTCAGCATACTCTTCTCCAATGATCAGACTTGTCCTGACACGCCCCCACTCCACAGCCATTCACTGGGAAGCTCAGTGTGCTGCTGCTTCTCCTCCCCCAGCTCTCATGCAGCTGAAAACAGAGGTAATGTGATCACTTATAAAAAGGGTATTTATAATGTTTTTTTTTTAAGATTTAGACACACATATATATATATATATATATATATATTATTAATTTCTATTTTAAACTGAAGTGGTTGTTTTACAAGATGATCATTTCAAATCGCTTAAAATCTGACTTGGTATCAGCATTGTGCAGTGTTTTAGACAGTCTGTACAGCAGAGCTCAGAGAACCCAAGGGAGAAGCAGCACACAGAGCCAATCAGTGGTGCTGCAGTGCAAAAAGAAGCCATGCTGATAAGAGGAGAGAGCAGAGCGAACACAAAATTAGCTTACCAGTCTGCTGCTTCTCTGTCAATTGAGATGTTACATGGTGGAGGGTGGAGAGGAGATCTGTAAAATCAGATCCCCTCCTCTTCTAGACAGGGCTGTGCTGTGCAGCAGAGCTGTATAAATCTCAGGGCTTGATGGACAGAAACACAAATCCATAGCCAGGTAAAACAGCTCTTGTATATGGGCTTTACCTGTGTATTCAGATGTTTGAGTAGAGTTCAGCTTTAAATTTAGACTTTTGTTTAACACGGTCTCCTTCTCTTCCAGAGCTCTGACGTAAGCGACAGAAAAGTACGAAGGAGAGAAAAAAACAGAGTGGCCGCCCAGAGAAGTCGCCGGAAACAGACGCAAAAGGCGGACAAGTTACACGAGGTAATCTGAATTAAACAGTCCATAAAAAAATAAAATAAACTTGCGTAATGTCAGGTTATGTAAACCTGGTAGATCTTTTCCTGACAATGACCCTCAGCAGTACCTGCACTGAAGTTAAAAATCAGTTCCCTGCAGCAGAAAGCCAGTTTGTAATCAAATCATTTATGAATGGTGGAGGGGATGGAATTACACTGTGTGTAATGGCTAGATTGTCTCGGTGAAAGCTGTGCGTTTGCCTGCCTAGGCTTGGAACACAGCAAAATACCATTTATATTATCTTTTCTACAAACAATGTCCTTCAAGCTCAAAACAACCCTTTATGTCTTTTATGTGTTTTTTTTTTTAATAAAAAGAGAAAGGGTCAGAACCTCTGCCAGGATTTAATTGCTTTATCATAAATCCATCCAGCACCACGCCCTTCGGTTTACTTAGCCGGGTGTGCATGGCGATCAGTGACACCGCCAATAAGCATTTGAAGAGAAAGTCAACACTCAACCAGTGGACCTCAAGATTGTGAGGTGATATTGCAAAAGCAATGTGCAGATATACAGAGTAAACCATAACTCAGATGTTTTGGAGCCACAGTGGACCCCTTTCTCAAGGTGACAGAACTTGGTAACTCCCAAAATATTGGTGTGTTATGGTTTGCCCAGTATATTTGCACATGGTTCTATGACCCCAATAAAATCTTGAGATCCACTGGTTGGGTGCTGGCTTTCTCTGCAAAGGATTTTATTCTGCGCCCCCTTCCCCAAGATTTTTTTCTATAATTGAAGTTTTATTCGGTATTTCACAAATCACAACAAAAAGAAAATAAGCAGATAAAATTAAAGTTAACAGTCAGCAAAATCAAGTGTCGTATATGTATGGTAACAATCATCAGAATCATGTGAGCTGACATCTGATAAGACTATTTTATTAGTGTCTGAGACTCAGGGAAAATTCAAGGAGGAAAATTTCAGATATATCCCCCATCCCCATGCCATCCTCTATGTGGGCATGCCGAAACAGGGGAGGGCAGACCCAAGCAGTTACTACATCTCACTATCGTCTCTAATCCCAGTTGGGATTTTATGCCATTCAGTGATTTCCTAATAAGGACAATTAAGCCCCGTACACATGGTGCGACGGTCGTATGAAAAGGGTCATACGACCGCTTGTTGTACGATCATCGGACCGTTAGTATGCACAATTAGAACAGCCGACTTACGATGGTCGTACAACAGAGGTTGGATGAGCAGACTAGAAAACTTTGGTTGTACAACAAGCGGCCGTACAATCGTTGTATCGCGTGTACAGAGAAGTTGGTCCAACAAGTTGTACTGTGCAAAACACGCATGCTCCGAAACGCCTGGAAGTGTCTGTTCTGGGAAATCTACGTTCCTAATTCACAAATCACATTCACCTGAACTTCCTCTTTATACGCTCGTAACACGTCACTATGTTAGGCTTGGTCGTACGATCACTTAGTGCACGTCAGTACGCGAGATACAACAGCCTACATACGATTTGGGCCATTCGGTCGTACGACCCTCGCACCCGTGTGTATGAGGCTTTAGATTCAATACCTGTCATGGTATTCATTTCCATCCATACAAAAAAGGTAAAATCGCAACAGAAAAGGGAAAAGAAAGAAAAAAAAAAGGGGGGGGGGAGGGAAACACCAGAGTCTGGTAAAAACAAGATCGTAGGGTGGGAGTGAGTATTTACTTGTAAGGCTCCATTTACACGGGACGCTGTGTCAACCTGAACGGTTTATCTTGGCAGCTAGAAACCAGCATCTAAAATGTCAGTTTTGCCGCGTATTGCATGCCGTGTTTTGCATGCCATGTTTAGCAGCGTTTTGCCACGTTCCTGTCTAGGAGCGTTTTTGAAAAAAAAAATACAATTTTTTTTTCAAATGAAAACACCTGTAAACTAAATGCTCCAAGACGCGAGTTACCGCGTTTAGGCGATTTTACCAGCTGTTTGGCATCTCAAATGCCTCTGAACTGGCACCTGAACCCATTTTTTTGCGTTCCAAAAAAAACCCTCTAAACTCAACTGCCTGGAAATGACCTCAAACGACGCTGTGTAAATGTACTGATAAGATAACATAGAGGAGAGTTCAGGGGCAGCTGAAAAAAACGCCCAAATGCCTCTAAACATCCGTTTACCAGCTGCAGCGTAAATGAAGCCTAAATCTAAGGGGGGCTTGTGAGGCGCACATGCATCAGTTTTCAGTTGAGAGGGCTTTTATTCCACGGGGATCTCTAATAGAGCCATCCAGACCAGATATGCTTAAATTTGTCATATTAGTCCCTAGCCTCGTAAATCCATTGTTCTGCCTCCATGATACCGTCTACTTCCTTCCTCCAATCCTGAAGGGTTGGGCAAGCAGATTGCTTCCAATACCTAGGGATCAATGCCTTGGCAGCATTAAGTAAGTGGGGTGTTACACTGCACTTATATAGTTTGATGGAGGATGGTACCCCATGGAACAAAAAGTGAGACAGAGAGTATTCTATGTTTCGCCAAGTCGTCTTCTTGATCCATGGGGATATGGCCTCCCAAATGCTCTAATCCTTGGGCAATGCCACCAGATGTGAAGGAATGTGCCCGGTTGGTCACAGCCTCTCCAACACCTCCCATCTGCATTTGGAAACCTTTGTACTATTCTAGATAGAGTCCTATACCATCTGGAGATTCATTTGTATGAAATTTCCCTTCCCAAAGATTTACCATCGTTCCATGTCTTGCAGACACGAGGAAGCGAGAGGGAATCCCCAGAATGTGAAGACCCCTCTTTTCAGAGTTGTCACTGTTATCTGTATCTGTATGCTGTATCCTTCATATGGGGCTCTCGTTCTTTCTTTTCCGTTTTCTAATATATTCAGAGAATGTAACAGGAGGATCTGGATTAAACTAAAATGAGCAGGAACACCCAAAAGTCCCAGTAGGATAAGAACAGAGTCAGGAATTACTATAGGACATCCAAAACAAAAATTGTCAGGAGCTGACTCTGCCCACCAGGTTTAACCTATAATCCAAATTATACTTTTGGGTAGACTGATCCTTTAAGGTTCTAAAGGCAGGAGGTTTTTTTTAACTTAATGCATTCTGTGCATTAAGATAAAAAACCTTTTGTGAATAGCAGCCCCCCCAGCATCCCTTAAGTACTTACCTGAACCCAATCTCTCTCCAGCGATGTCCACAAATGTCTAAGCCGTCCTGGACACTCCTCCCGATTGGCTGAGACACAGCAGGGGCGCCATTGGCTCCCGTGACTGTCAATCACAGTCAGTCAGCCAACCAGGGGAGAGAGGGGACAAGGCCGGGTCAGGGCTCTGTGTCTGAATGGAGCTGTGACTCGACTCGAGTGCCCCCTTAGAAAGCTGCTGGCTGTGGGGGCACTCAATAGCAAGGAGGGTCCAGGAGCAGCAAAGAGGGACCCGAGAAGTGGAGGATCTGGGCTGCTCTGTGCAAAACCACTGCAGGGTCTGCTTTTGCTCAGTGGCGATCGATCTGTTGATCCCCACTGAGCAGACAGATGACAGATCCATCACCTCTCACTGTGCGGAGACAGATCTGTCAGAGTGCCGCTCTACTCTATGGGAAATCGGATGACAACGGACCATCTTTCCGTTGTCATCCGATCCCCAGACGGATGGAAAAATAGGGTCTTCATCTGTCGGACTTTACGGTGCAGGATCAGATCAGAGAGCGGCGGATGTCAGCGCACATGTCACCGCTGACATCTGTCACTCCATAGAGGAGAATGGAGCGTCCATTCAGGTCTGCCTGAAAAACGGAAAGGCGGACCTGAACGGAACATTTGTGTGAAAGGGGCCTAACATGTTTGTTATTTTTTTTTAAAAAAAACAAGACTTTACAATCACTTTAAGATAACAAACCTTCTGTGTGTAGCAGCCTCCCTAATAGTTCCCTGAGCCCCATCTCTATCCAGCGATGTGCATGAGTGCCTCGGCTGTCCAGGATTGGCTGAGACACAGCAGCAGCGCCATTGGCTCCCGCTGCTGTCAATCAAAGCCAGTTAGCCAATGAGGAGAGAGAGAGAGGGGGCGGGGCCGAACCACTGCTCCGTGTCTGAATGGACACACAGAGCTGCGGCTCGGCTCGGGTGCCCCCATAGCAAGCTGCTTGGTGTTGGGGCACTCAACAGAAGGGAGGGGACTGGAGCGCTGGTGTGGGACTCAAGAAGAGGAGGATCTGGGCTGCTCTTTTAACCACTTGCCGACCGTGTAACGTGGATACACGTCGGCAAGTGGCACTCATTGTTGTGGGAGGACGTTATATAACGTCCTCCCACAATCGCGCTCCCGCGCGCCCCCTGGGGCGCGCACCTGGGAGCATCCGTGACCGCCGGGTCTATGAGACCCGGCGCATCACGGATCACGGTAAATGGCCGCTTGGAGCGGCCGTTTACCATGTGATCGCTCCGTCAAATGACGGAGCATCACATGTAAACAAGCCGGCGGAAGTGCCGGCTTGTCTCCCCCCTCTCCGCACCGATCGGTGCAGTGTGACAGGAGAGGGGGGAGAGAGGAGATGCAGCGGTGCTGTGGGCAGGATCTGAAGTGCCCACAGCACCGCTATGTGACAGGCAGGGACCCCCTCATCACCCATACACATGCCCATACACATACATGCCCACCCATCTGTCACCCATACATACATGCCCACCCATCTGTCACCCATACATACATGCCCACCCATCTGTCACCCATACATCCATGCCCACCCATCCGTGCCCACCCATGCATCCCTGCTCACCCATCCGTGTCCACCCATCCGTCACCCATGCATCC
>BLSH010043921.1:162253-174214 GCA_018402905.1 Glandirana rugosa
GTTAGGTTTTTTTTATTTTCGGAAAGTCGAGACTTCAAACACTCTTAATGAAATTAAGAAGGATCTTAACGTCTAACGTCTAGACTCATACGAACGTGCCGATAACGTGGTGATGTCGATAACTCCTTCGATAGCCTTCAGGGTCCGGTTAACCCTTTATGACCTCGAAGCCGAGTCTTGGGTTGGATAACAACCCTGTATCTACCAAAATAAAAAGTCAAAATGAAAGTGGAAGTGAAGGGTCGACTGGCCCCGTTTGACGGTTGTTACTAACCCACAAAACGTCTCGTCTATGGCGTGCACACGGACGTATCTAGTATGACTGAGTAATTGTCATTCAAAGTGTGAGAGCACTGAAAGCTGAAAATTGGTCTGGTTAGGAAGGGGGTTTAAGTGCCCAGTTGTCAAGTGGTTAAAGAAAAAAAAAAAAAAAACGAGATTTTAGTATAACTTTAAGATTTTATTTGACTGGTTTCTGTGAGACTTTTCAAATTGTTGCTGTTTGTACTTTAAGAAATACATCTATACTTCTTTTAATAGGAAACAACAGCCTGTATAACTAATTTTATGGGGTGGGGGTTTAATATTCTTTTGCAGAAGTCTATGCAGGCACACGTGCGGTATCTGCTCTGCAAAACACCCAATCATTGTTGGCAGTTTGCCCCGGTCAGCTGGGAAGTGAAGGTGAAAGTAAAACTGAAAAATAAAACCATCTATGTCCCAACAATAGGTTGGGTTCTGAGCCGAAGCTCCAGTATTTCCCAATTGGCCTGGGACTTCCGATAGCTTCCTCAATAGCTGTAGTGGTGCAATAGCCGTGCAAGCATACTCAGATCTGCAATCTGCAATTCTAGGAAGAATTAAAGTAATTCTCACAAACTTCAGAGCTGAAAGGCTTTTATTTTTTTTGGATTGAGTGGTGAAGGTTTAGAGCCCTTGTTAGTTTTTTTTTATTTGTGCTGTTTGCATACAATAGCCTGCAGCTGTCCCTTATTTGTAGGGACTGTCCCTCTTTATGAACCAAATCCTCCTAAGTTGTCTCTAAATTTGGTCTGATGCAATAATGATTATGATTGTAATAAGAATAGTAGAGTTATACCAAGAATAGGTTACAACCAATCATCGAAGGAACATTACAGGCACATAGTAACAATCAAAAGGGAAGACAATACCCGCTCAAAGCCACGGCTTCACTCCACAGATGTGACCGCTTCCATAGGGTGCAGGCTCCGCCATGATACAGGAGATACTGAGAAAAGTTCTTCAGACAGCCGCACTCCAAAAATTGCTATGATTAAGCGTCAGATATAGACATGAAATGCGTCAGAATTTGTACCTGGGGTTTGTCCCCCAATATGCTCTGCTTGTATTTCATTTGATTTTACCAATAAATGGCAATTTTTGGAGTGCGGCTGTCTGAAAAACTTTTCTCAGTATCTCACATAGTAACAATCAGTTATATATAATCTCAACTTTATTTTCCTGTAGAAAACCTTGAAATAATCTTTAAAGTGGTTGTCAACTTGTGACAACCACTTTAACCTACAGGTAAGCCTATAATAAGGATTACCTGTAGATGCACTGCATATCTCCCAAACCTGCACAGTTCAGGAGATATGCAGAGTATTTGCTGTGCCAACGTCATGTCGGCACACGCGCAGTGAAGAAATGGCCTCCGTGCCGTTCCTCCACTGCGACCGTGCTGTGCTGGCAGCTCCCGCGCGTGACGTCCGGGCAGTCACATCGCCAGAGTCGCAGCCCCAGAAGGAAGAGGGGCAGAAGATGGATGCCGCCAGGACAGGGGACAGCGCTGGACAGCTCAGGCTTCGTTTACAGGTAAGTAGCACATAATTGGCTACTATGCGATGCATAGTAGCCCATTATGCTTCTACATTACAGGGGAATATAGAGGAAAGTAAACACCATCTGGGTTTACTTCCTCTTTAACTACTTACCCACTGGGCACTTATATCCCCTTCCTAACCAGATCAATTTTCAGCTTTCAGTGCTCTTACACTTTGAATGACAATTACTCAGTCATGTAACACTGTACCCATATTAATTTTTTGTCCTTTTTTTGTCACATAAATAGAGCTTTCTTTTGGTGGTATTTAATCTCTGGGTTTTTTATTTTTTGTGCTATAAATGAAAAAAGACTGAACATTTTGTAAAGAAATTCATTTTTCTTTGTTTCTGTTATATCATTTTTCAAATTAGTAATTTTTCTTCATAAATTTTAGCCACAATTTATACTGCTACATATCTTTGGTAAAAATAAAACAAATAAGTGGATATTATTTGGTCTTTATGAAGGTTATAGAGTCTACAAGCTATGGTGCTAATCATTAAAATTGATCACACCTGATCACACCTGATGTACTGACGGCCTTTCTCATTTCTTGAGACCCTAACAAGCCAGGAAAGTTCAAATGCCCCCCAAATGACCCCTTTTTGGAAAGTAGACATTCCTAAGTATTTAGAAAAAGGCATGGTAAGTTTTTTGAAGTTTTAATTTTTCCCCCCAATTCTTTGCAAAATGAATTACAAATCCACCCGAAGATACATTCTGCTACTCCTCCTGAGTATGGCAATACAACGTGTGAGACTTTTTCACAGCCTGGCCACATACAGAAGCCCAACATGCAGGGAGCACCGTCAGGCGTTCTAGGGACATAAATTACACATATAATTTCTTGACTACCTTACACTTTTGAAGGTCCTGGAGCGCCAGGACAATGGAAACGCCCAAAAAATTACCCCATTTTGGAAAGCAAACACCCCAACGTATATTCTATGAGGTATTATGAGTCTTTTGAACATGTCATTTTTTCCCACAAGTTTTTGGAAAATTTGGAAAGAAAATGAAAATGCAATTTTTATTTACACAAAGTTGTCCATTTATAAGATATTTCTAACACACAGCATGTACATAGCAAAAATGACACCCCAAAATATATTCTGCTACTCCTTCTGAGTATGGCATTACCACATGTGTGAGACTTTTAGACAGCCTGCCACATACTGAGGCCCAACCTGCAGAGAGCACGTCAGGTGTTCTAGGGGCATAGATTACAAATCTAATTTGACCACCTATTACACTTTTGTAAGGCACTGTAGTGGCACTGATGGGCAATGTAGTGTAACTGATGTGGCACGGATGAACACTGATGTGACATGGATGTGACACGGATGAGTACTGATGAGGCACGGATAAGCACTGATGTGGCATGGATGAGCACTGATGTGGCTTGGATGTGGCATGGATGAGCTCTGACGTGGCATGGATGTGGCACAGATGAGCACTGATGTGGCACGGATGGGCACTGATGTGGAACGGATGGGCACGGATGAGCACTGATGTGACATTGATGTGGCATGGATGATCACTGATGTGGCATGTATGAGGCATGGATGGGGATGGATGAGCTATGGATGCAGATGAATGAGCCATGGATGGGGATGGATGAGCCATGGATGGGGATGGATGAGCTATGGATGGGGATGGATAAGCATGGATGAGCATGGATGAGCATGGATGGGGATGGATAAGCATGAATGAGGAGGGATGAGCATGAATGGGGATGGATGAGCATACATGAGGATAGATGAGCATGAATGGGGATAGATGAGCATAAATGAGGATGTATGAGGCAGGAAATGGCACAGATCAGCACTGTGGGAACTTCAGATCCAGCCCACAGTGCTGCTGCACCAACCCTGTCCCTCCTCTCCTCTAACCAATCGGTATGGTGTGTGAGAAGAGTGGGAGAACTGAACTGGCAATGCGTTGGATTGTTGACAAGTGATCACTCCGTCATTAGATGGAGCGATCATGTGGTAAAGGGCCACTGTCATTGACCCTTTACCCCGATCCATGATGTGCAGGTGGACTCGCGGTGAGCGCAATTCTGGGGGGACATCATTGTACGCCCTCCCAGAATTATCTGACCACGCTGTAGCCAACAATCGGCTATCGATCGGTAAGTAGGAAATATACCTAAATATAACTATTCTTAACCCCCCCCCCCCCTTCTCCTACATATCCTGCCTAACCTGTATAAAAAACGATCTGTGTACTTACCTATTTTCAATCCGCTTCGGTCCAGTCAAGTGGGTTCTGCAGTGCTGTGTAAGGGAGCACTCAGGATCACATGACCAGACACAAGTAAATAAACCTTTTAAATGTTGCTATATGCTGAAGACTTTTCTCCAGAAATCCAGTTTGTATTTGACAGTATAGCAACTTGCTCATTTGACAATATCCATGTGCAGAATGAAAAAAATTGTTTTGTTTCGTTATTTACATAAATTCATTTAGTTAAATTTCTTTAATTTTTTTCTGAATTTGTTTCATTTATTCCAAATTGAATCAATTAGAATTTTTTGAATTCCATTCAAATTTGAATTGAATTCCATTCGCATTGCTTTCAAATTGAATTCCATTCTAAATCAAATTCAAATTTTTGGAAGATGGTTATATTGTTTCTATTCCATCTATTCTATAGTTTTTTTCTACTCTATTTTTTTATTTTCTATTCTGTTCTTTTCTATTATATTATTTTCTATTCTATTCAAATTTGAATTTATTCTATTCAAAATTCAAATTTATTCTATTTGAATTTCGGAAAATGGTTATATTCTTTCTATTCTATTTTATTACTTAATTTTCTATTCTATTTTATTTTATTCTGTTCTTTAATTTTCTCTTTTATTTTGTTATGTTTTACACTATTCTTTTATTTTCTGTTCTGTCCCTTTTTTGTATTTTATTTTTATTCTATTCCTTTATTTTTCATTCTGTTCTGTTTTACCCTATTATATTCTATTCTTTTATTTTCTATTATATTCTTTTCTATTATATTCCTTTATTTTCTATTCTATTTTATTCTCTTCGGGAATTTGAATGCAATTTGAAAAATATTTCAATTAGATTTAAAAACTATTTGAATTTTGTCTGAAAATTTGGTTCGTTATTTAGGATTCATTTAAATTTTTTACTATTGTAATTCAGAAATTTGAATGTATCCGAAATTTTGATTTGTTATTTTGGATTCGTTTAAATTCCTTACTATTATAATTCAGAAATTCGGATGTATCTGAAATGTTGATTCATTATTTCGGATTCGTTTAAATTCGTTACTATTCAAATTGAGAAATTTGGATACATCTGAATTTCCAAACAATGAAAATTTGCCCAAATTTCTATCGGAACAAAACATGTCTAGAATCAAGTGTAGTTCTACTTCAGCTCAACACATTACGAGGATGATTTTCTTTGGACAAAAGATAATGCCTTTCCCTAATCCTATTCTGCAGAGATGGAACACTAAAGCAGTTTCGTGAGGCTGGGAGTGTCTTGGTCACTGGTCTCAACTGTGGCCCAGGGGCCAGATGTTGCCCTTTGCTTGTTTTTATGCGGCCCTTGGGGCACTATTCTGTCCACTGATACCAACAATTGGGTATACGTTTTCCCATTGACACAAAAGAAGGGGCACAATTCCTCCAAATGACACCAACAATTTGGGCACAATTTTTCCTAATGACACCAAAATTGGGGCATAATTCCATCCATTGACACCAACAATGGGGCACAATTCTTCCCAATGACACCAATGATAGGGCACTATTCATGTTTCACTTTTATGCCTATTTCATGGGAAAGGCACATCATTTATTTAGGGCTGCACTCTTTTAGTTTGGATGGGGCACTATTCCTACCGGCACTGGGGGCACTGACACCAACAATGGGCCATAGTTTGCTCCCAATGACAAGGCCTTTTTCTACTCCCACCAGCCTCAGCCCCCCCCCCCCCCAACAGTCTAGAGGACAGCACACTGGCCCTTTGTTCGAAAAGTTTGGAGACCCTGGTCTAGGTAACTACTGTACTAAATATGGCTAAACAGAAGGGGGGGACAGGGGAAAAGACCAAATACACAAAACATAAAAAATGGCTGCTGTTTTTCTATCTGTGCTGTGTAGCCTATTGCTTTGCATTCGTAAATTCAGTCTAAAAGAAGCTTACTTGTGTCGAATGGGGGTTACTGTTATTGGCATTACCAGGAAATCAGCTGTGCGTAGGAAATTACCCCCCCCCCCCCACACAACAACAACAAAGTCTTCATCTTTATTTTTTTCCTTCCTCAGGAATATGAATGCCTGGAACAGGAGAATTCCTCTCTTAAGAAGGAGATTGGAAAACTCACAGATGAACTGAAACACTTGAGCCAAGTTTTGAAGGACCATGAACAGATATGCCCATACTTACGCTGCCCGGTGAACTTTGTGACTGTGCCCAGAGTGGCAGATGCCCTGTCCGGCTGCTTGCCCCGGTGACCACTACTGTTTAGAAATAAACCAAGATTTTACCAGCCCAAGATTTGGAATCCAACAGATCCTCTTTCCAGAGTATCTTGAAGCCAAACTCCAGACAGATAAAAAAGACACCAATTAATGCACGCCGTATTTATTAATATGTCTTTGAATGTAATTTGTTTTTAATACAAGTGGTGTAACTACCGGAATTTGACTTGGTATCAGCCCTTCTGCAGTCCCTTTACAGCAGAGCTTGGACTGAGGGAAGGAGAAGCAGCCCAAGGAGCCAGTGTGCTGCAATGGAAGGGACATGCTGATTGGAGGAGAGGTCAGAGTGTCAGAGATACAACTTTAACAGTGCTGCTTCATTTTATACTGTCCAGACACACAGTGGGGGTGGGGGTGAAAGATCAGGTCTCCTCCCTTACCAGGCTGTGTAAATCTGAGGACTGGATGGACATAAATACAAATCACTTTGTCAGAGACTATAGCTCCTATATGTATAGTACCTGTGTATGTAATTGTTTGCCTGGAGTCCAACTTTAAGTCAATTGACCGACCCAATGGGATTTACTAAGTGGCAGCTATCACATGGACACGAGATGAGAAGAATCGGGATGGCACCTGAAGATTCTGTATTACCCCCGACATCTCTGGACATTCTTTACTACTACTGCCTACTGTATGTCTGCTGTTTACAGATCATAATCCATCCTACCTGAAACTATGAATCATGATTACTGTTATACATTTTTTGTATGTTTTTTGTTATTAATAAATATTTTTTTCTAAAAACCTTAGAGACGAGTCTTCCCTTTCCATTTCTGTTTTCCATTTTTTCAACTTTTAGGCAAATATGTAGATAACTTTTTAATTAATTTTAATTCCAATCATAACCCAAAATCAAGCAAGTTTTGTTTTGTTAACTACTTCCGAGCCGCCCGCCACACATATACTGCAGCAGAGCGGCCCGGCTGCGCAAAACAACGTATCTGTATGTTGTTTGTGACTTCAGGGTCTGGGGCGCGCACACGTGCCACTGGCGACGCGCTTCCCCTGTGATTGGACACAGGGGGAGCCAATCAGCGAGTCCATCGGCCACCCGCGATCGTTCGGAGGAGAACAGCGCTCTGTCAGACAGGGAGAGAGAGGTCTTGTGTTCCTGCTAATCAGGAACACAGTTGTTCCTCAAGTTAGTCCATCCCCCCCCCCCCCAGTTAGAAAGCACTCCCTAGGAGCACATTTAACACTTTGATTGCCCCTGATGTTAACCCCTTCCCTGCCAGTGTCATTAGTACAGTGACAGTGCATTTTTTTAGCACTGATCACTGTATTGGTGTCGCTGGTTCCCAAAAAGTGTCACTTAAGCTACTTTCACACTGTAGCCGTGGTCGTGATAAAACCCCGCTACTTTTAGTGGAGTTTTACAGGCGATATGGCTCTGCTATTTACGGCACTTTTAGCCCCTCCACAAGGGGTTAAAACGGTGTTAAAGGTGCCGGCGTTGCGCGCTACCAAGGCGGTGTGCAGCTGCTTCGAAAAGTGCTTGCCATTCATTTCCATGGCAGGGGCGGTAGAGGAGTGGTATATACACTGCTTATCTCAACGCCCCAAAGATGCGGCTTGCAGGACTTTTTGTAATGTCCCACAAGCACACCGCCTCAGTGTGAAAGCTAAATAGCACCTGTAAAGCACCTCAGTGTGAAAGTAGCCTTAGTGTCCGATTTTGCAGCCACAGTGTCGCAGTCCTGCTAAAAATCGCTGATCGCTGCCATTACTAGTAAAAATATCCCATAGTTTGTAGACGCTATAACTTTTGCACAAACCAATCATTGTACGCTAATTGGGATTTTTTTTTTACCAAAAATATATAGCAGAATACGTATTGATGAAGAAATTCGATTTTTTTACATATTTTTATTGGGTATGCTTTATAGCAGAAATAAAAAAATTCCGGTATTGTTTTTATTTTCAGAATTATCAGTCTTTTTGTTTAGGTTGTGTCTCTATTGCGGAGGTTTGTCCCTACTTCCTGCAACAGGGACACAGACACAAAAACATTTCTAGTAGAGTGGGGAAGAGTTATGCCTTGTGCACACCTATGCGTTTTTTGGTGCTTTTTGCAGAAACGCACAACAGTTCATTTATAATGGTTTCCTATGGGACACGTTCACATCTATGCTTTTTTCAGCCACTGCGTTTTTGGAAAGGATCAAGGTCTTTTTTCAACGCAAACTTTGCTTTTTTGATTAAATAGACTTCAATGGAGAAGCTGCAGAAACGCACGTTTCTGCCGCGATTTTACCGCAATTTGTGTTTTGCATTTTTTAATCTGCCCAACAACAATTGGCCAAAAATAAAAAAAGCATAAAAAATTGCACATGCAAAAATGCACAGCAAAAAGCACTGCACAAAACAGATCAAAGGCTAACTGCACAGGTGTTACCCGAGCCTTAGAACATCTGACAAGGCGTTTTTTGCTGTCTGTGCAGGAAGTGATGGAAAATCTACCTAAGAGAGAATGTAAGTCATCAAACTTTATTCAGAAGTATAAAAAAGCACAGACTAAGAGAAAGAGAAGCGGTACTTGGAGCCAATCTGGAGTCCTGCGTGCTAAAAAAGAACATGATGATGGGAGGAGAAGAAAAAGGTGACCTCATTGGTCTGTCGCTGATCTTTCACTGTCCAATTACAAGCTTTTACATGTTTTAGAGCTGTCACCCAAACAGGAAGTGAGGGGAAATCTTTAAATCAGGAAATTTTGAGAGATGTGCCCTCACATCCTGTTGTGTTTCCAGAACTTAAAACGAAGAGAAATCTTGGTAATGGTCAACAACTTGGTAGTGGAAGTATAAAGGAAAGAATACACCCCAGCTATTCTTTTTACTAGTTTTTATCCCAACAGTCATAACGTACAGTGACCCAAAGGGGTTTTTCGGTTCCACTTCTGAACAGTAAGATAAATTTGACAGCAACACAAGTTCAGATTAAAAGTCTTCAGTTCTTATAGTAATGAGACCAGGTGAAGTCTCCACAAACACACGTCAACTCACCTGGCTTGCACCAATTGGGCAACATTTCCCAAAGGGTACCCTGCTCCTAGACTTCTCAGAATCTCCTGGGCTTCCACTCAATCCCGACTATCTATGTGAATCCAATTCAGAGCCTGCCTGAACCTACCAAACAAGTTCCTGCACCTTTTTATACATCTTATTCTGGGCACCCTCGATGATGAAAATTGCTTTGTTTATAAGCATCTTTGTCTAGAAATAGCTGCCAAATCTAGACACAGGCTCTCCCAAGATGGCACTCGTATTCCAGGATAGAGGAAACATTAGCTCTATGCTGGGCTCCTTCTAGCAGCAGTCTCGTAACACTGGGGTTGATTTACTAAAACTGGAGAGTGCAAAATCTGGTGCAGTTCTGCACAGAAATCAGCTTCCAGCTTTCTTTTTGTCAAAGCTCAATTGAACAAGCTAAAGTTAGAAGCTGATTGGCTGGATGTCTGAACAAAAAAAATATATATATATATATATATAGGGCGCTGTCCTGCTTTTTTGGGAAACTTGCTGTCTTTAGACAGCAAGTCCCAAAGCCCATTGGTCGGCCTTTAATGTGTATCTATGTGCGCCACCGAAGCGCACATAGATTCACTGATTGGTTCTGGCCAGTGACTGATTGGTCAGGTCGTGGGGGTGGAACTGGCGGACGTGCTGGTGCCAGCCATGTGAGAAAGAGCGGCCTGTCTCCCGGACCGGTATGTAGTGCTGTACTGTGTACTGGCTATATACTGTGTTACTAGCTGAATATACCCCTACCTGTGTACTGGCTATATACTGTGTACTGGCTATATACTGTGTATTGGCTATATACTGTGTACTGGCTGCAATATACCCCACCTGTGATGCTGAGCTGTATACTGTGTAATGGCTGCAATATACCCCACCTGTGATGCTGTGCTGTATACTGTGTACTGGCTGCTATATACCCCACCTGTGATGCTGAGCTGTATACTGTGTTACTGGCTGCAATATACCACACCTGTGATGCTGAGCTGTATACTGTGTCCTGTGATGCCAAGCTGGAATACAGGGGACGGAGTGGGTGGATTCAATTGGGGATGGGGCTTATGAGAAGTAGGAGGGGTCAAAAAGGAAGGGCTGGGCCTGGCACCCCCCATCTTAAAAATTCACCAGCCGCCAGTGTGATTGGCTACACATCTACACCAGAATTTGTACTCTCCGGTTTTCAGTAAATCAACCCCACTGTTTACTACTGAAAGACAAGGGAAAGTTATGTACTTCACTTCCCAGCACAGCTTACCTGACAGAACAACATATTCACTACTTGTGTATAGCAGAAGCCGCACCCCTACACTCTTACCTACATCCTCCCATTGGTACACAGACACAAAAAAAATCCTTATGGGTTTTTAACCACTCCCTAGTCTAATATTAACAAATTCTAAAGAATTTGGCTTCCACTATACACTATACAGCCAAATGTTAATGGACAGTGGGCCTTCACACATATAAGCTTCTTGGACAACCCATTCCAAAACCATGGCTATTAAAATGGAATTACCCCCATCATCGTAGATATAAGAGCCTCCATTCTTCTGGGAAGAATTTTTGGAGTGTGTGGGAATTTGGCCAAAGGAGCATTTGTGAGGTTGGAAAAGAAGACCTGACTCATTCCAATTCATCCCATTTAGTGTTGAGTATGGTTGAAGTCAGAGCTCTGTGTGGGCCATATGAGTTCACATGAAAAGATAGCATAAAATATTTACAAAAATGTGAGGGGTGTACTCACTTTAGTGAGATACTGTATATGCTATTCATATAGTATGAGTTCAATTATAGGATCACCAAATATACCCTGTTCCAAATTATTATCCATATTCTATTTCAGTGTCACAGTGTTTTCAGTGTCTTTTGATCACTGAAAACAATCTCGGACACCTGTGATAATTAGATTGCCAGGTGAGCCCAATTAAAGGAAAAACTACTAAAGGAGAGTGTTCCACATTATTAAGCAGAGCACCATTTTCAAGCAATATGGGGAAGAAAAAGGATCTCTCTGCTGCCGAAAAGAGTGAAATAGTTCAATGCCTTGGACGAGGTATGAAAACATTAGATATTTTACGAAAATGTAAGCGTGATCATCGCACTATTAAGAGATTTGTGGCTGATTCAGACAGGTTTGTGCAGATAAAGGCACATTGAGGAAGATTTCTGCCAGATCCATGCATCGGATCAAGAGAGCAGCTGCTAAAACACCATTACATAGCAGCAAACAGATATTTGAAGCTGCTGGTGCCTCTGGAGTCCCACGGACATCAAGGTGTAGAGTCCTCCAGAGTCTTGCAACTGTGCATAAACCTTCCATTCGGCCACCACTAACCAATGTTCACAAGCAGAAATGGCTGCATTGGGCAGAAAAATACATGAAGACTAATTTTCAAACAGTCATGTTCAGTTCACTGATGAGTGCCGTGCAACCCTGGATGGTCCAGATGTATGGAGTAGTGGATGGTGGGTGGACGGCCACCCTGTTGCAACAAGGCTGCGACGTCAGAAAGGCGGTGTTGGTGTCATGTTTTGGGCTGGAATCATGGGAAGAGAGCTGGTCGGCCCCTTTAGGGTCCC
>BLSH010043921.1:182476-197028 GCA_018402905.1 Glandirana rugosa
TCCTGTGTCATATGTCGAGTCGTAGTGTCCTGTGTCATATGTCGAGTCGTTGTGTCTACTGTGTCCTGTGATGCTGAGCTGTATACTGTGTCCTGTGATGCTGAGCTGTATACTCCTGACACAATATGTGGAATACAGGGGACAGAGTGGGTGGATTCTATAAGGTGCGGGGCTTATTAGAAGTAGGAGGGGTCAAAAGGAAGGGCGGGGCCTGGCGCCCCCCCATCCAAAAACTTCACTAGCCGCCACTGTTTGACACTGTTTGACACTAAACATCTCCTTGTTGTTAAATAGAAGAGAACAAAGAAATCCTATGATAAGTCCTTTCTCCATTCGGACCAAACTTGCACAGGACCCTTTTGGTCCGCACCAGAATCGGATCGCATGGGTGTTCATACCCATGTGAAACGATTCCTGTGCGTGTTTGCAGTTCGCACTGCGATATGCGAGCTGAAAAAGGGGTGTCGTTAACAATGTATTGACACCTCCCGTCAGTTCGCATAGGGCAGTGTGAACTGCCGTGCGTGACGGGTGAGATGCGGGAAACCGCAGTGAATTCGCAGGGTTCCTGCATCGCACCTATGTGAACCGGGGCTCAAAGAAGAAGTAAACTTCCATCTCTTGCTTTTTCCTAAAGGTAAGCCTATAATGATAAGGCTTACCATTAGTTGTGTAAATATCTCCTAACTTTGTACGGTTTAGGAGATATTTAGTGTAGATGCAGCCAGTGACATCACTGGCACGTGTGCTCTGAAGGAACAACCACCCATGCCGTTTCTTCAGAGCCCTGTGCCGTGAACAGCGGCTCCCATGCGCATGCGCAGGAGTGACGTCATCCCGGCTCCAGACAGTCACAGAGCCGGAGTCTGCAGATCCGGAAGCTAGGCCGGTGAAAATAAGAGCGCCTGCAGCACTGACATCTCGGCGCTGGAAGAGCTTGTTTTAAGGTAAGTTTAACACAATGTGCTAGTATGTGATGCATACTACCGCATTGAATATATATGTAAAACCAGCGCAATGGGAAAATAATTAAAAAAATGAATTGTGAATGTGAAAAGGTGTGAATCAATATATAAACGGATAAGTGAGTGGAAAAATGAGGGAGGCTGCACGTGTAATAGTGGATAAACCAAAATGAAATATGAAATCAAAAGAAACCGCGCTCCCCTCTTAAGAATATTAATCACAAAGAAATTCTCAACAGCTGAAAAAACTATATGCCATAGAAAAAATCACAGCTTGAATACTTAAAGTGCAAATGCTAAATCTAGTATTGGTGCGATCTGCATGGTAGCTAGGTTTGCATCATGCTCCACGCAGGTCGCACAAAGTACGTGCAAGAAATACAGTGAAATAACAAACTACAATAATATGCAAAACATACAATAATAAAAAATGGTGCAAATGCTGGAAACAAAATTAGTTATTTAAAGTGCAAAGAAAGTCTCAGTATGGCAATGGCGATGAATCCAAAAACCAGTCCCAAAGTGACACATATTCAGATAATTTGGTAAGTGATAAATCCACCTTTCAAAGTCAATATGATAATGGACCGATACCAGCTGCTGTAGCACTTAGATCAGTGGTTCTCAACTCCAGTACTCGGGACCCACCAACAGGCCAGATTTTAAGTATTACCTTGGGGAGATGCAGACTAGAATACTGCAATCACTTAGCAGCAAATTATATCACCTGTGATGCAGGTCAGTTATCCTGCAAACCTGACCTGTTAGTGGGTCCCGAGGACCGGAGTTGAGAACCACTGACTTAGATGAATATGACGTCCCTCCACCTGGCACACCGGTCACACAGCCTACTTACCAAAGGTAGTGGATTCCTATGAGAGCAATCATAAACGCCTAGTAGGTCGGCAGTTCTTCCTCCTCAGCTAACAAGGGATGATACTGCTGGCATATAGGTCCTTGTGCTCAGTAGGGGAGAGAACAAACAGAACCGGAGAGATCCAATCTAGATTTCCCCAAGGGAAAAAAGGGGACTTTATGGGCTCACAATGCTACACAAACGCATGACTATATAAAAAAAGTATACATTTTATTCATAGAAAAATAGTACATCATAAAATTTTACATATTGGATAGAGTTTAAAAGCGTTGACATCAGAAAAGTACAAATTTCCCAATGGTATGGGATAGCAGATTAACACAGTATAGTAACATACACTAAACCGCGGTACCTGACGCGTTTCTGAGTTACTATCGGACTCCTTCTTCAGGGTCGGTTGGTTACCAAATTTGTTAAACAAAGTTAAGAGTATATGTTAGCACTTTACAGTACAGTTGCATCATGATCACATGGCAATTATCCAAAAAACTCAACAAAGGCGGCTACTCACAATCCCCCAATGGGTTGGGCAGGTCTGATGTACAGGTAAAAACAGAGATAAGAAAGAAAAGAGAGGAGACAGTAGATCTCATTTGGACGCAGCCCGGTCACTGAAGGGGCCTGGAAGGCATTGAACAGAGTGCAAAGTATATAGTATATAGTGAGTAATGAGGACAAAAGTACGAACGTTTTGTCTATCCTAGATGAAACGGATATGGAAAGGGTGAGTTTAAGTAAATGCAAAAAAGCTATACCTGTATTGTAGCTTCAAGTTGCAGCTGAAAGATGTATTATTGGTCCGCTCTATATGAAGGGCGGGATCAGCGCTCAAAAGCTATTTAGATTTCAATGAAGGAGAGGGCAGCAGTTGCTTGCTTTCGACTAGACCAACTTATGGTACCTTCCCCATACTGGAACAGGAATCCACTTGCGGATTTGCATTCTGTGCAGTCCCCGGCCCAATCAGCATCCACATACCCAACCAGTTTTGGATTGGATATTGCTGGTAACCGTAACTTCATCTGAATTGTTCCTTTGAGGTACTGCATCACTCTTTTTATTGCGTTCCAGTCACACTGGTAGGGAGCTGAGACTTTCCTGCATAGTATGCCCACTGCTGTGGCTATGTCTGGTCTTGTCACAGTGGCAATATATAGCAGCTTACTGATTGCTCTTTGATACATGCCATTGTTGGGTAGCAAGTTTTCTGCTTCATTGCTCTTGTGATAGCCTGGTTCCATAGTAGTTTTCACTTCCTTTGCATCTTGCATATGGAATTGTTCCAAGATTTCTATGATTTTCTGAGATTGGTTGAGAATATAACTTCCATCTTCTTCCCTCTACATTTGGATTCCCAGATAGCAGCTAATGTTTCCTAGCTCTTTGATTTCAAAGAGATGTATATCCATCTGTCTTCTTGATTTCTGGAGTAGAGACAGAGGTCTGCTTTACTTATTGAGAATCCCTCTCTAGTAAGTACCTCATTGACTTTCTCATTCCACATCCTTGCAGATTGTTTAAGACTGTAGATGCTCTTCTGAAGTTTACACACAAGGTTATCTCCTTGCTCAAACATTGGTGCATGCTCTTCTCGGCTGCAATGCTAAGAAGTACTCTGATGGTGGAGTGTTCTACGACGGGAGCGAATGTTTCATCGTAATCTTCACCGAATTTCTGGGAGTAATCCTTGGCAACTACTGTAGTCTGGCTTTGTACTTGTGGATATTCCCTTCTGCATCTGACTTTGCTTTGAAGGCCCACTTACTTCCTATAGTTTTGCGGTTAGTAGGGAGCTCTGTGAGTGTTCAGGTTTTATTTTCTTGAAGTGACTTTATTTCTTCTTCTGCTGCCTTTCTCCATTCATTGGCATCACGTTTTGGCAGTTTTTCTTTCTTCCCAGGATGTTGGTTCAAGTATGCTGTGTGTTTTGACAGTGTATGACAGCTTGCGGGGAAGTATCCCTGTTGTAGTCTTAGTGGATCTTCTGATTTCAGGCAGTTCAGCAGAATCTGGTGGGGAACTTGATTTAGGCATTGTGATTTCCACCTCTTGTTCTGATTCCTGTACAGGTTCGCTTTGATCAACCATTTCTTCTGGTTTCCTTGGCATATTCACTTCACAACTTTCAGGGATTGGTGTTTCTGGTGATGGACTCTCATCAAAATAAACACTATGGCTTATTGTCACTTTGTCAGTCTTTGGGTGTAGAATTCCGTAATTCTTAGTTTGCTCACTGTAACCCACTAGAATGCCCTCTATGGCTCTGTTCTCCTGCTTGGATCTCTTCTCACTTGGAATATAGGCATACGCTTTACATCCAAACACTCTGATGTGCCCAATGCTAGGCTTTGATCCATGCCACATTTCAAATGGAGTACTTTTAATAGCTTTTGAGGGTAGTCTGTTCTGTAGGTAGGTTTCGGTCATGACTGCTTCTCCCCAGTACTTGTGAGGTAGGTTGGCACCTGACAACATGCACCTGGCCATTTCTATAAGAGTGCGATTTTTTCCTTTCTGTTACACTGTTTTGTTCAGGAGTGTATGGTGTGGTTGTCTGGTGTACTATTCCTTGTCTCTTCAGATATGAGGCCACTTCTTTGCTTATGTATTCTCCCCCATTGTCCGTGTGTATTATTCCTGGTTTGCGTAGGAACGTGGTGCTAGACATAGCAACAAACTCTTGAAGTTTCTCTGATGTTTCATTCTTGTGTTTCATCAGATAAGTAGTTGTGTACCTGGAATAATCATCAATAAAAAAGTCAGCAGATATCTGTCCCCGTCTGACGTGGGAGTTTTCATTGGACCGCACACGCCACTGTGTATGAGCTGCAGGGGGAGGGTAGTTTTTCTTTGAGATACCTGTGGAAGGGGAGCACGTGTGGCTTTTGCTTCAATACAGCACTTGCATTTCATGAGCACTTTGCAAGGCATGATTGACAAATCTTCTGATAAGCCTCTCTTTATAATGTCCTGTATAGCTTCTGGACTTCTGTGCCCTAGACGCCTGTGCCATAAGTGAATACATTTGCTGTGTATGTCATTAGAGACTTTATTGACTTGCTGGTCTGTGGTGATGAGCTTGTATAAGTGGTCATCCAGTCTTCCTTTTCTAGGAATCGCTTATTATTGTGAATTGTGCATTCATCACCCTCGAACTTAATTGTGAGACCGTTGTTTGCAAGACTTTTCACTGATAGAAGGCTGCCTTCTAGTTTTGGTTCATACAGCACTTTCTTTACAAGGATACTGTGGTGACCTCCTTGTCGTGTAGTGCAGTTCAAGAAGCCCTGGCCTTTACCTTCGGCAGTGATGCTTTTCCTGTTTGCTAGGAAAACGTTGTCTTTTGCACTGTAATCAATGTTTGTGAAGAAGGTCTCATTGCTAGTCATGTGGCTTGTATGCACCAGCCACATTGCTTGCTGCTCTCTTAAAGGTGCCACTCCATGATGTGTATGCAGTTTCCTTTGTGGTTGCTTTGACTTTCTTTTGTTGATAGATTTAGCTTTCCAGATAAAACAGTTCTTTTTAAGTGACCTATCTTTTTACAGTGAAACAGGCTCTGCTTTCTTTGTTGTGCTTTGTGCTTTGTGCCTTTGTACATCTTAAGAGCTTTGTCATCATGGTGCATATTTTCTTTCATATTCATCAATTAATTTGCCTTTCACATATTCCAGCGTCAGTTCCTGCTCGGGTCTGGTTTCGATAGCATTAATAAGAGCAGTATATGTCTCTGGAAGACTGCAGAGGAGCAGCGCAACAATATGATTGTCTTTGATGTCCTCTCCAATGGCGCGTATGATCTTTAGCATAGCTTTCACATGGTTACATATTTGCTGGCCTTCTTCTAGTCTTATCCCATACATCTTTCATAGCAAGAACAGTTTGCTGTTTAGACTTGAATGCTCATGCAGTTTCTGTAATGAAGTCCACATATCTTTGGCTGTTTTCTCTGTTTCTATGTGGATAAACTGGTAATCTTCCACTAATAAGCTTATAATTGCTTTTGTCTATCCTTCCTGTCCCAGTCCTCTGTCTCTCCATCTGCGGGTCTGTCTGTATTCAGCACATGCCACAAGTCATCCTTGTTCAAAAGCATTTCTAGTTTAAATTTCCACAGCTGCTAATTGGCATTGTGCTGCTGGGTCCATAGCCTGTTAGCTGAGTATTGAAATCATGCTTTAGAAGCTGTTTGTATGCAGAGGATAGCTTTACTTTCATGGAGGAATATCAGAACACGAACAGGAACAAACAGGAACTAGATACAAACGAGTACACAAAGAGAGAGAGCAGCAGTAGCCAGTCTTTATTACAGGAAGCTCATGCATAGAGGTACATTTGCACACTGGATTACTGCATAGATCTAGAAGAAATGCAAAAACATGCCAAGATTCAAATAGGAATATATATGGTTCTTCTATTTAGACAATATTTAATTATCCTGAAGCTTTGTTTTAATTATACTATCAGTGAGTATTGTACCTTTTTATTTGAATGGCTTATACATTTACACATGAAACCCATTTTTTCTTATAGGCTCATATACAGGCTCTGCTTCTTATTTCTGTCAATTCATTTCTACTAGTCCAACCAAAAACCACGCACTCCCCTTGTGGCTAACTGACCTTACCTCATCACCCTTCAGCTGGATTCGGATCCCATTATCTGTGGATGCCCTTTGCATGTTCCTCTTATTTCTAGGGACTGTATGATTGAAAGCAAAAGGCTGGAACAGGATCAAACACCCACAATGCCTTTGGTTTCCAGACACCATATGATCTTGTCTGCCTAGGCTCAGGTCACACAAGGACATGAGAAAGCCTGTGAACAGGATTTATTTTTTAATGGGGTAAGCATGAGTTACGTTTTTACTCAATAGTGTCATTTGGTAATGACAGTCATGTAAATCTGCTTGGACATACAATTATAGAAAGAAGAGTCGCATTATACCTTACCAGAAGATGACACTTCACACTATGTGTCTCCTTATAAATAGGGAATTTTGCAATGCAAGGAAATTAAACCATTTATAATAAAAGAAAACAGGAGAGCAGAAGAAGAAGTGGTCAGTAGTATCTCTCGGTCAGCAATACAATAACTGACGAGTCATAAATGATTGCAATATTAGAGGGACATAAACATGTGCTCTGTGGCAATCAAAATAAAAAAAAATGCATATTTGTATTTGCTGGGAAAAAATATATACTTTCTAAATTAAATAGCCTGTAATCCTTCCCTATGTTAAGGTGGCCATACAGTCTGCGCTGGCAGTAGACCAACTCCAGCAGATGACATGGCTCCCCAAATAATCACTGACTGTTGAAACTTCACACTGGAGGAGAGAAGGCTGAGTTCCCAGAATAACTAAAGGACTGACCACTCTGTGTTTCCTTGCTTAGTGTGGTCAGTTTTTAATAGAAAAGCAGGACTGGCGGGAACACCAGGGATTTCACACAAAGGAAGCAATACAAAGAACAGGATACTGTTTCATACAAGTGCATGGTACAGCAGGCACATATCAGGAATATGAAATGCTGGGTTTACATACTCTTTAACTCTCCAGCATCTCCCATTTTGGTGGAAAGACCCTTAAATTCAGCTGGACAGAGACCTGTTAAAGAAGGACCTTAATAAATGGCAACATTGAGCATAAGAGGAAACTTGTTAAGAGAGAAATACGTTTGCTCCAACTACAGACCCCCAATAAAAAATCTTCAAACTAAAAATATTGAAAGTCGTACTCTTGAGGGAGGGAGTTGCTTCCAATTTGCTTCAAGCTGCTTCTGAGTTGCTTTTACATTCACATTCACTTGTATGGTGAAGAAAAGAAGCTTAGATGCAATGATGGTGTACACAGACTGCAGTGGTTTCCGTAGTATAGTCAATTAGGAGCAGTATGGTAATATTCTGAACAACTGTCTTTGTGGGGTCTACAGGGATTTTTTCAGGGTGAGACAAATTTGGCTTCAATAGCTGAAGGAATTTTCCTTTAACTTCCTCTGCACTAAATCTACCAGTGCTTCTTAGAGGCTGAACCTGATAGATGTCTGTGTTTTTTTACTTGCTCTTTAACACCTGCTCAATGTGCTATGCATTGCGATGACATTCATTATGAGTCGTAACCAAACTCATGTAGCAGGGAGCTGGTTATCTTACCTGCAGTATCAGAAGACACAATGCAACAATCTGCAACATTGTTGCAGTGAGATTGATTCCCTCTAATGCCAGCTAAAACTCTGTGTCACCCCTTCCTGCCAGCAGAGTGTTTACCACGAGGGAGCAAAGCATGCAGGGAATTGTAGTCCCAGGACTCAAGCTTCACATTCAACTGTATAGAACTACAAGAGCCAGCATGCTCTGGGGAAAATAATCCAAAGACTCCATCTTGTTTCCCAGAGGGAATTCAGTTGTCACGAGGCAGGGCAAGGGACTAGACTTAGGAGAGAGGTGCTGCCTCCCGGGTCAGTCCACAGCGTTGTTCTGGGCATTCACTGCTGGTCGGGGACATCCAGCCTGAGAGCAGGGGATCCCAGGTGCATATCCAAATGCACCTGCTCTGACAGTGTGAAGAGTCCCAGTGTGAGGTAACCAGTTGGGGCACTAAAAGAGCCTGCCTGTTCCAGGATGTTCGTTTGGGCCTGACCGCAGGATTTGGTGAGAGGGCTTTTGCCCATTTGCAGGAAACAAGGACACTACACACAGATAGAGTTGAATGGACACTGTATACAGACACCATTGCTGTTAGTCACCTTGCTGACACTTGTAGTGCCACAGGACGCCAGGCCACCTAGATACAGAGACACTGTATACAGAAGCATTGCCCTTATTCACCTTCCTTAGGAAGATCCTGCATTCTTTGTTTGGTAATCCATGCCAGTTGTATTGATTTGCTCTGCCATTCAGGAGTTTATGTGCACCAACAAAATCGGCTAGCTGAAGACACAAGGCCTCATCCTTCTCTAAGCGACTGAAGTTACTGGTGCATACGTGCACACACACACACACACATGTTCAGGGCTCTGTGCATGAAGTGGGTGTACAGGATTGTTTACCTTGAGGGTTAATTCATTGAACGCTGATCTGGGTACAGTGTTTGTAATTGGGCCTGTGGTGTCAGAGAATAGAAAAGAGAGGTCTGACATATGAGAGGGTAATTTCTCTGCTCTTCTCTTGCTTGGACTCATAGAGCCAATTTATTTAGAGGTAACCAATCTGATATAGGTTACCATTGCTGAAGTATTTGCCTCTGTTCTTGGGGTTATTCTCTGATTTGGAAACCCCTGAAAGCAGCCTAATATAATATGGAGCTATATTGCTCTTAATCTCAGTTATTGCTCTCCAGTTGATTACTTGAATGTATATATATTGTTACTGACTGTTACTTTTCCATAGAAATATTGTAGTAAAGACAATTTCTGTGTTTTATTATAATGTGTGTGTTTCTCATTGGTCATTGCACTTACAGTGTTGCCAGGTGTGCCAAGAGGGGCAGAGACTGTTATTGGGATTGAGATGCAGAGTACGCAACAACATACCTAAGCGGCTCCTGCAGGGGTAGCGCTACACTCATTTAAGAGCAGAGCCCAATGAACAATGCACTGCAGTGCACCACAACATGTATACTATGCGTTAAGGTGCACTGTATCTATAAAAAAGGGTCATGCATGTTTTTTGATCCATTGTTGTGTTTGCAGCCCATTCATAATGACTGAGCTGCCTTACCGCAACGTGCGTAAATATGTACCATAACTCTAGTTAATGAGTATGCATTAAAGGAGAAGTGTGGGGAAAAAAATACATGCTCATCTCTATGCTGCAGCATTGGGGCGATGCTGCAACTGTTCCATGTCGGCTCTGAGAACTGAGCGATCACATGACCACTGATCACTCTGGTGACTAGGTATTCTAATAGCAGAGAGCGTGACTATCAGTCACCACTCTCCATTCTGCCCTGCAGCACTCTGGCTGGCTTCAGCTATCAGCCGTGCATCGAGGACTGAAACCAGCTGTCAATCAGCCAGCTGGGTGGATCTTGGCAATATGGTTGAGATCTTTCCAGAGCCTGGAGTGGCACTGCCACATCAGCTGACAGTGGGCTTTACGTAGGCATTGAATGTATACTACAGTATAGCTAAACCCAAACATTTTTTTTTTTTTAGGTGTTGATGGAGCAGGAATGGCTTAACATATCTGTGTCCATTTTTTTCATCTGTGTTCAATTAGGGAAATTTTCCTTTACTTTATGGCATATGAAATGTAAATAGTTTCTTTGACACTTGTCATTGCAACAAGTGTCCTTATTGATGGATATTTAAATCACTCATGTTCCTTATAATGTTATCACTTCAAGTCCCAGTGATAAAGGTCACCAAGATAAACATAGAGGGTGAATTTTCCCATTGGGAACAAAGACAGCAAAAGCCCAACGGGGATCCTAATCACTCATCACTCATCCAAAACTTAAACAATGTAAAAATTGGGATTTAGATACACCTTAACCACTTAAATACTGAGCACTTTCACCCCCTTTCTGCACAGGCCAATTTTCAGCTTTCAGCGCTGTTGCACCTTGAATGACAATTGCGTGGTCATACAACACTGTACCCATATGAAACGTTTATCATTTTTTGGAGACAGACAGAGCTTTCTTTTGGTGGCATTTAATCACCACTGTGTGTTTTTTTTTTTTTTTTGCTAAACAAAGAAAAAAAAACCTGAAAATATTGAAAAAAAAAGTTTTTCTTAGTTTCTGTTATAAAATTTTGCAAATAAGTACCTTTTCTTCTTCACTGATGTGCGCTGATGAGGCTGCATTGATGGGCACTGATAGGTTGCATTGATGGGCACTGATGAGGTGGCACTGATAAGCTGCACTGATGAGGGGGCACTGATAGGCAGTACAGATGGGCACTAATAAGCTGCACTGATGGGCACTTATGGGGCTACACTGATAATGAGGGCACTGGGAAATCAGCGCATGGGAAAAGGACTGCAGATAACCGTTAAGTCTGTTTACAAGTGATCAGCTGTGATTGGACACAGCTGACCACATGGTAAAGGGCCACTGTGACTGACCCTTTACCACAATCTGTGATCAGCTGTGTTCAAAGGGCAGGTTTCTGGGAGGGCATCCAGAACTGGACGACCACGCTGTAGATGTCTATCGGCTATAGTGCAGTCGGCAAGTTTTTAAGTCATAAAATACAGACAGGGAACACAAGCTACCTGCTTAAGTCCCTAAGGCTGGCCATACATTATTCTTTTTTTTTATTCAACCAATGGGTAAAAGAAAATCACTCGATTCTCCCATCCACACACTCGATGTGGATGGGGGAACTCCTCCGGCTTTAGTTTTTTTTTTTATCTAGACATTGCTATAAATACTCCAGTCCACCTCAGTTCCAATGGTCTGGAAACCCTTTTTAATTTACCTAAATGGATTAATTTGTCCCTAAATGCACCAAGTACTGGTTCCTTGCTGCAGATGTGTAACTACAATTCAGAAAAAGTTTGGTGGGGCCCCCCACTGACCTCTGTGTTGCACCTGGCAGTGTCAATTCAGACAATAGTATAATTGATCTTAAGACTCAGGGTTAATGATACAGTATTGAGTCTCTGATTCCTTTACATGCACACTGATTTTCTGTGTTTGTTGCCTCAACAACCTCCTTAGTGGGGCCCCCTCCCACGCCTGGGTCCCACAGTAGCTGTATGTACTGCAATGGCTATAGTTACACCAATGCATTGCTGTCTGTCACATCTAGAAAGCCAATCAAAGTGCCATTACTTCAACTTTTCTCAAAGCCAACACTCAGATGTAAAGCTGAACTCCATTCAGTATTTAAATGTTATTTTTATATGCCCCCACCCCTACAGATATTAAGGTTTGAAGTATATGTATAGCCAAAATGTTTCTTTTAGTTTTGGCTAGGGTAGGGAATGGTTAAACCACTGCCAAGTTATTTTTTAGCTGTTGTACCATTGGGGAAATTTTCTCTATTTGCTGTCCTAGAGACGTAACATATCATTAGAGGAAATTTACCAAACTGAGAATTCCCCTCTTATACATTTGTCCCTGGATAAGGTGTCCACATTGGAAGAGTCCCCCTTACCGTTTGCTCTGGGAACAACTCTAAAATTTTGGATTTCCCCTCACTTTCTTTTTCAGTGACAGTAGCCACCAGCACACACAGAGAGAGTGAAAGGGACACAGACAGCAATAAAAAACTTGACAGAGCGTCTAACCATTCCCCACTTTGTCGAAAAACTAAAATAAAAGGTTTGGCATAGCGATACACTTTAATAGCTTATTTAGTCTGGGGTGTTCAGAGTAGAGGAATACTTACTTTATTTCTCAGTCCCCCAGCATCCGCCACTACTCCTCTCCATTCCACTCTGTGGGTGGGCCTTTGAAAACCTAAACTACAAAGGAGGACCACCGGTCCTGCATTATACATGAGGACCATTCAAGCAGAAAAGAGGAGTGGCTTCATAGACCTGGGTGTTCAGCAGGGAGAAAGGCTGCAGGAGAAAAGAATAAGGTAAGTATGCATCTATTCTAAATGCCCCCTGACTAAACAAATAACTAAACCTTGCTGTCGGGATGGGAACAACACTAAAATTTTAATACTGGAGTTCACATGTTTGATTTTGACTGAGGATACAACAAGCAATGAAGGAAAGGGGAAGTTACACCAGATTATCTTGAGGAGGCAAACACATGCAGGCAGATGAAGTCTATACTCTCCACTGCAGGTGGCGCTTGACCACAGCAGCAATACAAATGGGGAGGAAGTCAAGAACTTAGTTGCACTATGGTTTCCTCGGTCAAAGGGAGGCAGGTATCCAATTGGATGCTGGTGCCCCATGTGACTTCAGTGGCCATCTTTGGTTAGGGCAGTGCCTATTTAAGGCTCTAACTCCCTGATTTGTCATGCATTAATGCGAGTGGCAGGGTAGGGACAGGATATCCATCTGCCAAGCATTAGTACAAGTGAAAGATTTTGGAGGAATAGAGATAGAGCAAGGACATGCCATCCTTCCTGGGAACCTCCCATTTGGGTACAGGCTGGGCCAGGATACATTCCACTCGTCGAGATAGACCCCGCTGACACCTCAGTCTGAGTCCCCATGGCTAAGCTCCGAGGGGGGGGGGAATGCAATGGGGGCGTTGCCTGGCGGGAGCCTGGCGGGGACCATGAATCAGACTGAGACAGAAGTGCAGTAAAAATCACACTATTTAATTAAAATGGTAAAATAGAACAAATGTAGTCAAAACATATGCAGGGTTTAGTAGCCAGAGCGGATGGTTGGAGCAAGCCAGTAAACAGGGATCCAGAGATCAGCGTGGTCAAACAAACAGCATACAGGATCAGGAGCCAGAAGGGAAAGTCAGCCGGGCAAAGTCTTTAACCCAGGAACCAGAAAGGAAGTCGAACAGTCTTTAACAGGAAAACACAGCAGAGATTGTCCAGATATGTTCACCAAGGCGAAGGCATCTGAGATGATCCAAGCAGTTTATATAGCTAGCAGAGCTGGCTAACGAGCAGGATATTCATCCTTTACAATGAGCAGGATATGGTCATCAGGTGAGACAGAGTGGAAGCTGAGAATGGCAATTAACCGACAGCTGAGCCACCTGCTCTGGGAAGGGAAGGCTGAGCCCAACCCTGACAGTACCCCCTCCTCAACGACTCCCCCCCTCGGGGGATGACCAGGTTTGAGGGGAAAACGTCTATGGAAAGCACAGAGGAGGACACTAGCATTTACGTCCGAGGATTAGACCAAAGATTGCTCTTCCGGTCTGTACCCTTTCCAATGAACCAGGTACTGTATGCGCCCACGGAACCTATGGGAGTCAATGATAGATTGTATTTCATACTCCTCTTGGTTCTCAGCCTGAACAGGATGAGGACGTGGTACCGAGGTGGTGAAGCAGTTGCATACCAAAGGTTTTAGTAAAGAGACACAGAATACATGGAAAAAAAATTTGCATATTAGAAGGCAGGTCTAAAGTGTAATCCGCTGGGTTGATCTGGCGGAGAATACGGATAGGCCCAATTTACTGTGGTGCCAGCTTCAGTGAGATAACATGGAGTTGGAGGTTGCGAGAAGACAGCCAGACCCTCTCCTCAACTTGGTAGGAAGGCGCAGGTAGGCGTCTGCTGTCAGAATGGCTTCTTTACCTATCATTGGCACGTCGCAAGGACTCCTGGACCTGTACCCAAGAGGAATGAAGACCACGGAGATGCTCCTCCAATGCAGGAATTCTCTGAGGAACAAATGAGTCAGGCAACATGGCTGGTTGGAAATCATAACTCACTATAAACGGAGACAATTGGGAAGCGGTATTGAAGGCAAACGATATTGTGAGCAAACTCCGCCCAAGGTAACAGGTCAGACCAGTTGTTATGGTGGTCAGAAATATAGCAATGTGAAAGATCTCCCGAGCAAAAATGGATGCCAGTTCCTTGCATGTGGGCAACTTCTTAAGTGGAATACAATGTGACATGTTTGAGAATCGGTCAACCACCATAAGGATAACTGTATTACCCTGAGAGTAACGTAACTCCAGGGCTCTAGTCCTGTGGGAACGCATGGGAATGGAGTTCCTGCACTTTTTCCACAGCAGGAACTCCGTTCCCATTTGCAGCCACGTCCTGCAGGACTGGCAGTGGCTTACCAAGGGGGGGGGGGGGGCGAGGTGGAGTGGG
>BLSH010043921.1:202781-214964 GCA_018402905.1 Glandirana rugosa
GCCCATCGGACACACCGGGTCAAACGTCAGGCCCATTTTGTGTTGATCCAGTACGAAAAGTTGACTGAAGAAAGAATCGTCGTAAAGAGTACTTTTTGGACTTCGAAACAAAGAAGACAGTCCCTTTAAGAAATTGATAATAGTAGACTATCTAGAATTTGGTCAATTTAGATGTGATGGATTTATTTATTTATTTTTTGAGAAGACCGAAATAAAAAGAGATCTTTCATAAAGTAACTAAGTCTGAATAATCGATTGATTACGATAGATCTTTTGCGACGTTGACGTGACTTCAGTCCTTTAAGAGATTGGATAGAATTAGACCCAAGAACATTTGGTCTAAAGTGTGTTGAGAAATTTACACCCCACACACTATCGTCCACTGACTTTTTAAGTGTAAATCAGGCAAATTACTTGATATGGGTATTGTCAGTGTTTCCATGTTGTGTTTAAATATCAATTGTCTTAGTTTTTAATAGGAGTTCTATTATTTGTCAAATTGTCAGTAAAAAAATGTGCTCCGCCAGTAAATTTTCTATGTTTTGCCAGTAAAAAATGCTGCTGGAGGTTGGCAACACTGACCGGGTCTGTTCTGTATTGCTGGACGTCTGCTACAATATATTCCTCTTACTGCACTTGGACTCTGTGTGTTTTCTGCCCACTGCATCAAGCTGCACCTGCTATCACACACCCCACATTTAAAGAGTTGTGTGAAATCTGGTTTACAAGAACCCAGATTAAGATAGGTTAGAGAATTTCCTGACTTCAGTGCAGTTGCAGCGTTTTCTAGATAGCATTAGTTAGCTAATAAGTCTGAATCAATGAAATACTTTCTAGAGAAAAATAAAGCCAGAAGAGTTTTTTATTTATTTATTTAGGTAGTGTAGATTTAACTGGTTTAAGATCTATCAGATGATAATAGTTAAAGAATTTCCCTGACAGAAGAAACAAAGCTTCAGGTTTTTCATGAGAAATGCTGCTAAGAAAGAAGTCAGTTGAAAAGCATGACCTAGTTGTGTTTTACCCGGACTGCAAACTGGGCCACACAGGCTACCCGGGAATTGCAGTGATCAGCCACAGGAACTGCTGACACCTCTACTATATACACGGTGATGTTTTCCAAAATGTTGAAATTAAAGGAAACCCTTCATAAGAGAATTACGTAGACTGATCCTTTTGATCTGCCTCTAAAAAAATGTTTTATATACATTACCACCCAATAAAATATAACTAAAAAAATAATATATAAACTATATTTACCCAACTAATAACATAACACGATTGCAGCACATGTGTTCACATACTAATATTATCCCAATTTTCACAGTTCAAAAATGAAAAGGGATTATATTCTCCAATAATAAGGGGGAACTTCAAGTACTGTAGATATAAACACCCAACTGAACCTTTGATTTAAATGCGCTAAATACACTATATTGACAAAAGTATTGGGACGCCTGCCTTTACATGCACATGAACTTAATGGTATCCCAGTCTTAGTCCATAGGGTTCAATACTGAGCTGGCCCACCCTTTGCAGCTATAACAGCTTCAACTCTTCTGGGTAGGCTGTCTGGAAGGTTTAGGAGTGTCTATGGGAATGTTTGACCATTCTTCCAGAAGCGCATTTGTGAGGTCAGACACTGATGTTGGACGAGAGGGCCTGACTTGCAGTCTCCACTCTAATTCATCCCAAAGGTGTTCTATCGGTTGAGGTCAGGACTCACTCCAGGCTGGACTTCATGCTTGTCTGTCATTATTAATCTCCATTACATGGGGGATTCATGGGACTAGTAGTTTACAAAAGAAAGATAACATTGCTTGTGCTCTCTTTTCCACTCACAGGAAGTGATAAGGACACTTCCAAGGTTTGTTTGCTGCCCCATCCGCAAAATATTGAGCACCAGCTACCACTGCCCTCAGTACAGATTTCCAACCACTTGCCAACTAGTGTATGCATATGAATGTCCTGTCAGCAAGTGATTAATATCAGGATTAGTGCTGCAGCTGCATCCATGATCCTGGTATTGTTTTTTCAGCCAGCGACAGGCGTGTGTGTACTTGCCTTGAACCAAAGCACTTAGTTTGATTTCTGTCTGCTCTCTCATTTCTCTGCCTCCTGCATGAGTCACTTGTGGTAGGCTATGCTGACGCCAAGCAATCCTGGGAGAGGGCCCCGCCCCTCCCTCCAGCACACAGGAAATGATTGACAGCCTTACCTGTGCATGTTTCCCAATGAGACTGTGTAGATGGGGGTGTGTCCATTCCCTCCACTTAGGTTTCAGATTACACTCATCTTCTCTATGCCCTTTCCCTGCCTTCTGAAGCTCAAACAAGCTGTGTAAATTCTGTACTTTGAATGGCTGTAGAGAAGAGAGAGCTGCAGATAAACAGGTACAATTTATGTTGGAGGATTTGTTTCATCTTTGTGTATCACCTGAGGCCAATCACTTCACTGGGAAAATGGCTGTGACACCTCCAGAGATCCACAATATTAGCAATGCATTTTCATACCTCCACACCCTAAAATGATGGTCCTTCCACACTTTTTGCAGCATATTGTAATGCACACTGCAGAAGCTGGAGTACAAGAACCCCCAGCATCTGTGTCAGTGAGTGCAATAATGCAAAAAACTGATGTCAGTGGATGCAATGATAACCCCCAAAACTGATGTCAGTGAACGCAATAAGAGGCCCAAGCATTGGTGTCAGTGGATGCAATGATAAGCTTCAGCATTGATGTCAGTTGACGCAATAAAAAGCCCCAGCATTGGCGTCAGTGGATGCAATAATAAGCCCCAGCATTGATGCCAGTTGATAAAATAATAAGCCCCAGCATTGGTGTCAGTAGACAAAATAATAACCCCCAACACTGGTGTCAATGGACACATTAATAAGCCCCAGCATTGGTATTAGTGGATGCAATAATAAGCCCAAGCATTGATGTCAGTGGATGCAATGATAAGCCCCAGCACTGGTGTCAGTAGATGTAATAATAAGCCCCAGCATTGGTGTCAGTGGATGCAATAATAAGCCCCAGCATTGGTGTCAGAGGATGCAATAATAAGCCCCAGCATTGGTGTTAGTGGATGCAATAATAAGCCCTAGCATTGGTCTCAGTGGATGCAATAATAAGCCCCAGCATTGGTGTTAGTGGATGCAATAATAAGCCCAGCATAGGTGTCAGTGGATGCAATAATAAGCCCCAGGATTGTGGTTAGTGGATGCAATAATAAGCCCCAGCGTTGGTCTCAGTGGATGCAATAATAAGCCCCAGCATCGGTCTCAGTGGATGCAATAATAAGCCCCAGCATTGGTGTTAGTGGATGCAATAATAATCCCCAGCATTGGTCTCAGTGGATGCAATAATAAGCCCCAGCACTGGTGTTAATGGACGCAATAATAAGCCCCAGCATTGGTCTCTGTGGATGCAATAATAAGCCCCAGCATTGGTGTCAGTAGATGCAGGAATAAGCCCCAGCATTGATGTCAGTGCTTGCAATAATAAGACCCCGAATTTATGTAAGTGGACAGAGCGTGTCCCAGCACCTGGCACCCCACTGTCACTCTTGTTAGTATATGGTGCCCAACAGCCCGCGGCCACATGTTGGACACCAGAGATGTAAGGGTTTACCACTGGTTTAATCTGTGTATTTAGCTGTAAATCTGGAGTTTAAATCAACACTAAAAATGATCCTTATTCTGCAAAAATATCCCATAAACATTCACTACTTAAAGAGATAGTAAGCTTAGAAATAAAAAAAAACTGCTAACAGGCAGGGTTTTTATGGGGGCAACACTACTACTGGGACATTTTTTTGTCTTAATGCAGGGAATGCATTAGGGTAACACATGAAAACAAGTGTAGCCTTTAAAATCACTTTGAAGGAGAAGGGGTCCGTACTGAAAGGAGGCGCTCTGTACTGAGGGGGGGCGTTATACTGTACTAGTGGGGAGGAAAGGGGGGGGTCTGTACTGGATGGGACCCTGCACTGGAGGGAGATTTCGTACTTGTGGGGAGGAAGAGGGGTCTGTACTAGAGAGGGATTCTGTACTGGGTGGTGGAGGTCTGTACTGATGCAGAAGGGGCCTCTGTTGGAGAGGAGGTCTGTGCTAGTGTGGAGGGAGCAGCTCTGTGGGGGGGTTGCACAGGTGGGGAGGGAGGGAACGTGTGCTGGACAGGGTGTGTACAGGAGGGGGGGTCTGTCTGTACTGGTGGGGATGGAAAAGGTCTGAATTGGAGGGGTCTGTATTGTTAGGGAGAGAGGGGGTCTGTACTGGACGGAGGCGCTCTGTACTGGGGGGTATACTGTACTGGTGAGGAGGAAGGGGGGGTCTGTACTGGATGGGATTCTGCACTGGAGGGGGATTCCATACTGGTGGGGAGAAAGGGGAGTCTGTACTAGAGGGGGATCCTGTACTGGGTGGTGGAGGTCTGTACTGATGCGGAAGTGGCCTCTGTTGGAGAGGAGGTCTGTGCTAGTGTGGAGGGAGCAGCTCTGTGGGGGGGTTGCACAGGTGGGGAGGGAGGGAACGTGTGCTGGACAGGGTGTGTACAGGAGGGGGGGGTCTGTACTGGTGGGGATGGAGGAGGTCTAAGTTGGAGGGGTCTGTATCGTTGGGGAGGGAGGAGGTCTGAACTGGAGGACAGGGATGAGGTCTGAATTTGGGGGAGTCTGTATTGTTGGGGAGGTATGGGGGGTCTGTACTGTATGGGACTCTGCACTGGAGTGGGATTCTGTGCTGGTGGGGAGGGAGGGGGCCTGTATTGGAGAGGAGGTCTGTACTGGTGTGAAGGGAGGGGCTCTGTGCTGGAGGGGGGTTGTACTGGTGGGTATTAGCTGAGGCGCGCTGGGCCCATAACCTATTAGCTAAGTATTGAAATCATGCTTTGGAAGCTTATTGGATATAGCAAACGTCTTTACTTTAATGGAGAAATATATTACATGCCCTTTATCATCATGGAGAAAGACAGGAAAAAGAAGTATACGAGTACACATTTAGATAAAGACGGTACATCCTGTTATTACTTTGTACCATAGAATACACACTATCATACTGCAGAGCCGATTGCTGGATAGAAAGTATAATGCATACAGTACATATTGTCAGTTTATTTAAGCAACTTTACATTACATGTTGTTGTTCTTCCAACACCCCTTCTCAACAGCATGTGCTTTGTCAAATTATATTCAGCTTCTTCTGGAAATAACTGTGACGTTCCTTCAACAAAGGTTTGGTGAGTGCATCAGCAGTCATCTCCTCTAATGGGCAGTATTGAATGTCAATAACACCTTGCTCTTGATTATCCCTCAGTAGGTGACACTTGACGTTGATGTGTTTGGTCCTAGGATTGACCCTTTCTGATTGCATGAGCTTTATACATCACTGGTTGTCTTCAAAAATGGGAATGGGTTTTGACATATCTATCCCAATGTCCACAAAAAGTTGACGAATCCATATTGCTTCTTGACATGTGTATGCTGCTGCAATGTAAACAGTTGAAGATAGAGCGACAGTTACTTGCTTTTGACTAGACCAATTTATGGTTCTTTCCCCACACTGGAAGATGAATCCACTTGTGGATTTGCAATCTGTCCCCGGCCCAATCAGCATCCATATCCGAGTCCCAGGGGTGGACAGGGTGGAAATTTCACCCAGGCTGCCTACCTTATCTTTAAAATGGCTGCTGCCTGTCTGTTACTTTTTTTTTTTCATAGGCAGAATGTATGGCCGTGAGATGTGCAGGGAAGGAGGCAGGTAGAGGCAGACAGCTGGGAGAGAGAGGACTCGAGCCTGATATACAGTTTAGTGGGGAGGAGAGGAGACAAGCAGCTCTATAGTGCCCAGCGTCTCCGTTTACACCTCAGCAGTGTACACTTGTAAAGTGACTTTATGGTGGGGGTAGGGGAATCTGACCCGGACAGGCATCGGCTGTGCACAGTGAGTTGCTTGGCACTATAGCAGACATCAAAGTGCTGCTTATCAGCAACCCAGAGGGGAGAGTGTGTGTGTGTGTGTGTATTGCAGAGATGTGCAGCAGAGTGTACAATACATGTGCTGGGGGTGCAGAGGTGTACATGGGGTGCTGAAGTGGGCTGGGATGCAGAGGTGTGCTGAGGTACAAATGTTTGCTGGGGTTATGGAGGTGTACTTGGGAATACATATGAGGGGTACAGAGGTTTGTGGGGGGTATGGAAGTGTGCTGGGGCTGTGAAGGTGTACGGGGGGGTGCAAAGATATATGTGGGGGTGCAGAGATGAGCAAGAGGGTACAGAGGTGTCCTGGGGGGTACAAATGCATGCTGGGGGTACAGAGGTGGGCTTGGGGGTATGGGGTGTTTTGGAGGTGCAGAAATGTGCTGGGGTATATAGAAGTGTGCTGATGGGTATGGAGGCATGCTGTGCTATTTGTAGAGCAGTGTAAAGTATTATTAGTGGTGGAGCAGTGTACTGTATTAGTGATGGAGCAGTGTACTGTATTATTAGTGGTGGAGCAGTTTACTGTATTATTACTGGTGGAGCAGTGTACTGTATTATTAGTGGTGGAGCAGTGTACTGTATTAGTGGTGAAGCTGTGTACTGTATTAGTGGTGGAGCAGTGTACTGTATTAGTGGTGGAGCAGTGTACTGTATTATTAGTGGTGGAGCAGTGTACTGTATTAGTGGTGGAGCAGTGCACTGTATGCGTAGTGGAGCAGTGTACAGTATTATTAGTGGTGGAGCAGTGTACTGTATTAGAGGTGGAGCAGTGTACTGTATTATTAGTGGTGGAGCAGTGTACTGTATTAGTGGTGGAGCAGTGTACTGTATTATTAGTGGTGGTGCAGTGTACTGTATTAGTGGTGGAGCAGTGTACTGTATTAGTGGTGGAGCAGTGTACCGTATTATTAGTAGTGGAGCATTCTGTAATATTTGTGGAGCAACTCTAATGCAAATTAAATCCTTGCAACAGCCCTGAAGCCCAGCGCTGGGCCTGCAGTCCACTTTTAAAGCAGTTGTCTATCCCCAAAAGTGATTTTACCTACAGGTGGCTTGTCGCACCTGAGTCTATGCACCAGCCACCTGGCTTGCCGCTCTGTGTCACTTTAACCACTTCAACCGTGGAAGGATTTCCCCCTTTAGGACCAGAGCATTTTTGCGATTCGGCACTGTGTCGCTTTACCTGACAATTGCGCGGTCGTGCAACGTTGTACCCAAACGAAATTTGTGTTCTTTTTTCCCCCACAAATAGAGCTTTCTTTTTTTGGTATTTGATCACCTCTGCGTCATTTCTGATCACTGCTATAAACAAAAAAAGAGCGACAATTTTGCAAAAAATCCAATATTTCTTACTTTTTGCTAAAACACAAATCCAAAAAAATATATAAAAAACAAATTTATTCATCGGTTTTGGCCGATATATATTCTTCCTCATATTTTTGGTATAAAAAAAAATCGCAATCGGCGTATATTGATTGGTTTGCACAAAAGTTGCCGCGTTTACGAAGAATGAGAATTAATTTATGGGGTTTTTATATGTCGGTAATCTGAAATTTTTGCGGGACTGCGACAGTAATACACTGATTACTGTATAAATGTCATTGGCAGGGAAGAGGTTAACACTAGGGGCGCTTTATGGGTTAACTGTGTTCCCTGGGATGTGTTCCTAACTGTGTGAGGGCTGGGCTGACTGGGGAAAGAGACTGATTGCGGCTCCCATACACAGGGAGCCCATGATCACATTCCTTCCTCACTGACAGAACTTGTTTACATTAGCGGTCCCTGTTCTGTCACTATGAGGGAGCGATCACGGGTAGCTGGTGGACATAGAGTCTGCCCTACCCACTCCCTGGCTCCCCTGTAACACAGTGAGCTCACGATCCGCGATCTCGCAGTCGCCGTCAAGGCGGGCAATCGGCAAATGGTTAAAGGTGCCACTCCATGAAGTTTCTCTAGTTTTCTTTGTGGCTGCTTTGACTTTATCTTTTGTGGATAGCTGTAGCTTTCGCTGCTTGGTTTTCCAGAAAGAACAGTCCTTTTTTAAGTGACAGGTCCTTTTGCAGTGAAAACAGGCTATGATTTCTTTGTTGTGCTTTGTGCCTTTGTACATCTTAAGAGCTTTGTCATCATGGTGCGTATTTTCTTTCCTTTCATCATATTCATTGATTAACTTGCCTTTCACATATTCCAGAGTCAGTTCCTGCGCAGGCCTGGTTTCTAAAGCATTAATGAGAACAGAGTATGAGAAGTCTGCAGAGGAGCAGGGCAACAATATGGTTATTGTTGATGTCCTCTCCGAAGGCGTGCAGCTGCTCTATGATCTCTAGCATAGCATTCATGTGGTGACACATTTGCTGGCCTTCTTCTAGTCTCAGTTTATATAATTTTCTTAGCAGAAATTACTTACTGTTGAGACTTGAACGCTCGTGCAGTTTTTGTAATTAATTCCACATACGTTTGGCCGTTATCTCTGCCCTTATGTGGCTAAGCTGGTCATCTTCCACTAGTAAGCTTATAATTGCTTTTGCCTGTCTATCCGTCCTGTCCCAATCCTCCATCACTCCGTTTGTGGGTTTGTCTGTATCCATCACTTGCCACAAGTCATCCTTGTTCAAAAGCATTTCTAGCTTAAACTTCCATAGTTGGTAATTGGCATTGTTCAGCTTTGCTATTGCAAACTTCACATCTGAACCACTTGCCATCTTTCAAAAGCTTGTATGCAGTACTCACAGATTCTCTGTAGAATTATTTCCAGTGCCTGGGCTTGCAGTATCCTCTTTGCTGCCTGGGTGCTGCTAGGTGCCTGCTGGGTGCGCTGGGCCCATAAACTATTAGCTAAGTATTGAAATCATGCTTTGGAAGCTTCTTGGATATAGCAAATGGCTTTACTTTTATGGAGAAATATATTACATGCCCTTTATCATCATGGAGACAGACAGGAAAAAGAAGTATACAAGTACACATTTAGATACAGACGATACATCCTGTCAGGGCCGGTACAAGGCAGGGGCGGAAGGGATGGATGCCCTGGGTGCTACAATTTTCTAGAGGAGGGGGCGCAGGTGAAGTGTAATGCACAACTCACTATACTGCCGCTGCTGCCTGTACCTGAAATACTGTGTGTAATAATAAGAGTGTGCCGAGTGCTCTCCTGCACTCGGCACAACAAGCTCTTTGTTGCGCTTCAATAGGACTGTTTACTCTTGGCCAGCGGAATGACATCACAGATGCACGCTGTGAGGACTTGGAGGTGCGCTGTGAAGTCTTGGCGTGCGACATAGAGGAGCCTGCTGTCTCGCCTCCACTCCAGTCTCCACTCCACCTGCAACTTGGAAACTAAGTTAGTGTGCTACAGACTGACAGTGTGTGTAAGTAAGCACAATATTATTAGCAGATTTGTCTGATTGCATCTGCAGCAGATTAATGAATGGCTTGATTGGGGGAGGGGAGGTTGATAACAGAGGCAGCTCTCAAATTAGGCAGTCACCTAAATGACCCCGTGGGGGGGCGCAGTTTGCCATCTTTGCCCAGGGCCCCAAATGACCTTGTCCCGGCACTGCATCCTGTTATTACTTTGTACCATAGAATACACACTATCATACTGCTTACATAATGCTTACAGTACATATTGTCAGTTTATATAAGCAACTTCCATTACATATTGTTGTTCTTCCAACAGTGGGGAGCGAGGGGGTATGTACTGGACAGGGTGTGTACAGGAAGGGGGGGGGGTGTATTGGTGGGAAGGGAGGAGGTCTGTACAATAGGCAGGGGGGGGCTATACTTGTGGGGAAGGAAGCGGTTTATACTGGAGGGGGATCTGTACTGGTGGGGATGGAGGAGGTCTGAATTGGAGGGGTCTGTATTGTTGGGGAGGGAGGGTGTCTATACTGGTGGGGAGGGAGAATGTGTGAACTAAAGGGCAGTCTATACTGGGGGTCTTTACTGGTGGGGTATGAGGGCTTTTGTACTGGAGGGAGATCTGTACTGATGGGGAGGAATAGACTGGAGCGAGGGGCTATACTGGTAGGAAGGGAATGAAGTCTGTACCGTGGAGAGGCCTGTGCTGAGAAAGGGCTGGGAATGTAATATGTGCTGTAGAGGTGTACTGTACTGGGGAGTCTGTACTGAGAAGAGCTAGGAGGGGGTATGTGCTGTGAGGGTGGTCTGTTCGGGGGGGGTCTTTGCAGAGAAGGGGGTGAGAGGGGGGTCTCTGCTATGGGGGTTTAGGGTTGTGGGGTAAAATCTGTACTGGGTGGGAATTTGGGGCTGTGGGGAGAGATCTGTAGTTGGGGATTATAGGGTTGGGGGTTTGAACCGGAAGGAAGTGGTGTTTTTATTATGATCTGTCCTGAGCCCTGTGCAATAGACACATATGTTGTACATTTGTTGGTGTTTATCACTGTATTCTCTGCAAGAACTGTTGGGTTGTCACAGACAGACTATACTAAAAGTTGTGGCTAGCTAAACAAATACATAAATATTTTTTTTAATGAACAATATTATCTTGGATGTGTTTTTGTCCTTATGATAAATCTTCCAGTGCCAGGTTCTTATCAAAGCTACTGCAGGCAGGGGCGTATCTACCATAAGGCAAAAAAGTGTTTGCCTTGAGTGGCATTTTTCAGGGGGGCAGTGCCTCCCCCAGGCAGAAGGGACACTATTAGTAGTGGCATCGCTAAGGGGTGTGGACTGCACCCAGGGGACACCCACCAGAGGGGTGACTCCAGGGCCAGCCGTGGACTGACCGTTCGGTGACAGGGGAGCAATGTGGAAGCAGGGGGGGGCAGTGGCTGCAGCCTCTGATTCTGGAAGTAGCTTACTTAGCAGAGCAGGTTGGAGTCCTGGGCTGTGATCATGTCTCGGCAGCCTCGCTACACTCAGCTGGTAAAATGGAGCCGACTGGCTGCGGGAAGGTGAGAGTCTGGTATAGTTTTTTTGGGGAGGATGGGAGAACCTCCTGTTGTAGTATGGGGGAGATAGGGGAGCTATCTCACCCCCCTCTCTCTCAACCCCCTCTCTCTTTCCCCTAACCCCCCTCCCTCTCACCCCCTCTCCCCCCACCTCCCCCCTCCCTCTCTTTCAGCCCCTCTCTCTCCCCACCTCTTCCCCCTCTCCCTCTCTCACCCCCTCTCTCTCCCCCCACCTCTTTCCCCCCTCCTCTCTCTCTAACCCCCTCTTACCCCTCTCTCTCAACCCTCCCCTCTCTCTCTCCCCACCTCTTCCCTCACTCCCTCTCTCATTCCCCTCTCTCTCCCCGGCCTCTTTCCCCCTATCTCTCACCACCCTCTCTCTCTCACCCTCCTTTCTCTCTTCCCCTCTCTTTCTCACCCCCTCTCTTTCACTCTCACCCCCCTCTCTCCCTTCCCCAACTCTGAAGAGGTGGAGCTCTAATCGGAAGAGGTGGGGCCTAAAGAGGAAAAGGTGGTGTTTACAGATGAAGGGGTGGATCTGAAACAGGAAGGGGTGGGACAAATTCAGATGAGAGGGGCGTCCAATTTTAGTCTTGCCTAGGGCAGCACAAAAACAAAATACACCACTGACTGCAGGCAGCTACTTTTCGTTGGCCAAACCCACTTTCCCCTTTAAAAATTGCCCCTCTTTGAGAGATATGTTTCTTCAGAAGTCAGATTTTCTTGCAAATTCAAAGGCACATTACAAGTAATAAAAAAATGTGTATGGAAAGGAAAAATACTACAAATAAGTGTTTCTACTAGTTGACTTTCTTGTGCTCTCAGCTGCAATCTTTTAACCACTTCCTTACTGGGCACTTAAACCCCCCTCCTGCCCGGACCAATTTTCAGTTTTCAGCGCTGTCGCTCTTTGAATGACAATTGCGCGGTCGTGCGACGTTGTACCCAAACAAAATTGGCGTCCTTTTTTTCCCACAAATAGAGCTTTCTTTTGGTGGTATTTGATCACCTCTGCGTCATTTCTGATCGCCGCTATAAACAAAAGAAGAGCAACAATTTTGAAAAAAAACAATATTTTTTTACTTTTTGCTATAATAAATATCCAAAAATAAAAAATAAAAAACAAATTTATTCATCAGTTTTGGCCGATATTTATTCTTCTACATATTTTTGGTTAAAAAAATCGCAATCGGCGTTTATTGATTGGGTTGCGCAAAAGTTATAGCGCCTACAAACTATGGACATTGATTTATGGCGTTTTTATTATTTTATTTTTTTTTACTGGTAATG